>JACEFZ010003151.1:0-50546 GCA_014155875.1 Cepaea nemoralis
TCCTTCCAAGACGTAGCAGTCAACCCCAACATTTTCGCTGTTCGTGATTCCTGGGCAAGTTTTACATTCAGTAGTTTGCCATTACTTTCTGAACGATCTGCTCCTATACTTTTTTCTAAAAAAACCAGCACCGCTGTGTTTCGAACCCGGATATACGGGCTCACAAACCGCGTTCTCAAGGCCTTAACCACAGAGCCCGGTTAGGCTACTTCTGCCTTATTTTGAGCATCCCCTATATTGATGATACTGAAGGCAAGATATTCATAGTTTGTGATGTTTCTGATTTCTTCATTGATAATCCTGATGTTTGGTTGATATGCTGTTTTGTACTACTGCATGGATTAGAAACATGGATAGCGATAAAAATTACTAATAAACTACAAAAATTCATTAATTCGTGCTGGTGCAGAATAATGGTATGACATAATCACTGAGAGAACTGAACCAAATTCCACAGAATCAAGGCGCGAGAAAAAGTCGCTAGCGCTGGACAAAGCACACAATGAGAAAACCTGAGGACAGTATAACTAAACTCTCCTTTGTCTGGGGCCAATAAGGCCAACGAAATATTGGGAGACTTAAAAATACATGAGAATTAAAGACAGAGATGAACAATTTAGCGAGGAAATGGAGCAAGCAATAGCAGATGGCAAAAGAGAGGAATGAGTTTGTTGAGGCCCTAAGCCCATGGGAGATAAAGAGGCGAAAGAAAAAGAAGAAAGAACACGCTGTTTTGTCTCTGGATATTATTGTTTGTAAGATCAGAAACAGATGTTGAACTTCACTAAGGTTTTTGACAGGCGGGATTACCTCTTCTAACCCTTTAGACTATTTAAAAGGAGAACAGTCTCCTTCATGTTAATTTTTTTAAGCTGCATATCCTTTACAGGACGTTGCAGTCAACACTGGCATTTTACTGTCATTGTTGATGTCCTTGCAAGTTTTTACGTTCAGTAGTTTGCCATTGCTTTCTGAACGACCGGCTCCCATACCAACACGTTAAAACCAGTGCCCGACACGGTTTGCTCTTCGTGTTATAGAAGCACTAAATAGCCACCCTAGTCGAATTAAAGACCAATTTCAGAATCACCGTAGCAGGACAAGGAGGTAATGAGGTACACACTGGTAGCACTGTGTCAACTGGGGACCTGTTTTCAGCAGGCGTCGCGAGCAAACAATCTATTTAAACGACCTGTGGGCCATTTTCTATAACCTGCTATTGCCAGAACCTTCTCTGAAAAACATGCTTACCACGATCAAAGTTAGTTACAGGACGTCACAATCAACACTGGCATTTACTAGGCAATGTTAGTTCAGTAGCTTGCCATTGCTTTCTGGTGTACCGACACCCATGACATTGAAATCAACGCAAGGCGGTCTGCTTCGAAAACTTCTACGGCTGATTTCGAATCCTCAACTCAATATGTCGAGGAATTTTGAAACGTGTTCACTGCCCTAAAGCCACAGTGTCGGCTTACCAAGATAGTAAAATGGAAAGTACATGACACATCTTGACGCCTTAAGCTTATTGGCATAGGGTTCCAGTTCGCTGCATGTCCTTTACATGACTTTGCAATCAACCCAAGCATTTATTGTACTGTGAAGTTTTAGGGGTTAGCTTCGTCTCTTAGGATGAATACCAGAGATATGTCTAGGAGAGGCGAAAATTAGAAGAACAAGTAGTAGAGGAGGAGGAGAAAGAGGTAGTGGAGGAGAAGCACAAGAAGAAGAAGAAGAAGAAGAAGAAGAAGAAGAAGAAGAAGAAGAAGAAGAAGAAGAAGAATATGATAATGATCAAAATGATTAAAAGGGTACACATTATTATTATCCTATTATCAGTGCAAATGAAACACATTATCTATAATATCGCAAAAGGAGGGGGAGGGAAGAATGACCGTTCTATACATAATTCTGGTAGCATTGCTGAAATCATTGCGTTACTCTGATCTAAGACACGAGCTGCGTGATTGGTGTGTGTGTGTGTTTTTTGTTTTTGTTTTTTGTTTTGTTTTCTTTGTTAAACCCGGCTAGATTTCGCTGGCCAAATATTCCATTTCATGTCTCTGGGACGCTTTTGTAACCGACATACATGTGGTAGGTTGCCTATGGACAAGGGGGAGGTGGTCGTGCGGTTGTGGGACCAGGTGGAGAGGGCAGGGGAACAGATTCAGAACCCATGTGTGGAAGGAATGAGATTGCAGAGGATCGGCAGGGGTTCTGGAGGAATCTCAAAACTGAGAGGGAAGACCAGGAGAACGTTTAATCAGATAGCGTTGGGAACAATTAGTAGTATGACTCTTCGCTGGCTGTTGAACGAGGGGAAGGAGCACGTATGGGAATGTCCCGAGTGCAGTAATGTCGGTTCTTAACTCAACTCAGTTCAACGTGATACTACTAACAGCCGTTGCTTCTACTCATCATCGTCATGTACCTGTACCCTGCGTGGGCGGTCAAGTTTCGTCATCTCACACGATGACCAGAGCCATGATTCAGCTCAGTGTTCTTATCTCGACCATACAACCTGGTCAAGCCATCCAGGTATTTACTTCTCTGCCTTCCACTTGTTCTTTCCGCCTCAATCTTCCCAGTTGTCACCAAGTTCTTCAATTTACTTCTTCTCGTAATGTCACTAAAAAAATTTTGACTATCTACGTCTAATTTCTCGAATCAGTTTACGGTTTTCATTTGTTTCTTGTAGGACTTTATCATTGCTTTTTCTGCCTGTCCATGATATTCTGTGCATTCTCCTCAGAAACCACATTTCTACAGCCATCAGATGTATTGTCAGCTTGACTGCTCATTGTCCACGCTTCATATGCATACAAAAGTACAGGTTCTATTTAGCACTTCAACACTTCTGCTAGTGACATATTATTTTGTGTGAGGGTTAGCTTTCAATATTACTAGTGTCCTTCGCCATCAGGCAAACCCACTCCGACTTCTGAGGTACTTGTAATTTATGACCCCAAGTTAAGGACGGGAAATCAACCATTTAATTCAACGCACCGGCATGTGGAACAAATTCACTACGACGTGGTCAGAAGATAACATTTCGTCTTCTCCTTCTGCGTTCATCCGGAGGTGTTTTTTTTTACGGACGTAATTGCGTTGTGCCTGTTTACAGAAGAGCTGCGTTCTTGCGACGTTAGGCCGACACGTCCGACTTCTGCGGGCATTTGTTGACCGGGTTAACCTTCCCGGGAATTTCTTAGGACGTTTGACTCTCACTAACTATGCCGGCGGTAGCGTAGCTACCAGCAGGGCCTCCCAAGCCGGACAGGTCAAAGGGTAGAGAACAGACAAAGAGAAACACCCTGGTCCTCCAGGTTGGGGGTTGAAGCGTGGGGTTAACATCCCCACCTTTGTAAAAACCTTTCTTTGTTACGAAACAAATACATGAGCCTCGATATCGGACTGACTTATCTGGACAACGACCTTGGAACGTTAAAGGACTTTTGAGATTTGGAACATGGAATGTACGGACACTATATCAAGCTGGAGCGGCCGAAGAACTAACCCGGGAGCTGGTTGAATATCAAATGGATATCACAGCAATTCAAGAAATAAGGTGGCCAGGAGAGGGTACTTTAGAGCAAAATGGAATGATTATAATATATGGAGGAAACACCCAAAATAAACATGAATTAGGAACAGGATTTGTCATCAAAAAAGAGTTATGGGGGAACATTTTAAACTTTAAAGCTTTTAATGACAGGATTAGTAAATTACGAATAAAAGGTAAATGGAAAAATATAACGATGATTAATGTACATGCACCTACTGAAGAGAAAGAAGATGATATTAAAGAAGACTTTTATAATGATCTGGAAGATGTCATAGAAGAAACCCCCAAACAGGACATCCTGATTGTGCTGGGAGACTTCAATGCAAAAATAGGTAGAGAGCAAACTAATAAAAAAGTGGCCGGTATGGAAAGCCTACATACAACTTCAAATGATAATGGATGGAGAGTCATCAACCTGGCAGAAGCCAAAGGACTGCAGATTAGCAGTACCAGACTACAAAGAAAGGATATACACAAACAAACTTGGAAATCATGTGACAAGAGAACCTATAATCAAATAGATCACATTTTAATTAACAACAGAAATGCATCAAACATACAGCAAGTCAGAAGTTATAGAGGAGCTGAGTGCCACAGTGACCATTTCCTCGTTGGAGCAAAATTTAAAATAAAACTTAAGAGAGCTTTCTATACTAAATTACAAAGATTACACCCAACATATAACAGAGAAAAACTACAAGACATTACAGTCAAAGAGAAATTTACAGATGAAATAAAATGTAAACTTGAAACTTTTCAAAACCCTTTGGAGGAAAGCGTTGACCAAACTTGGTTGAACATCAAGAATACAGTTCAATCTACCGCAGAAGAATGTCTCGGTGTGTCAACCACGCATAGAAAGAACAGATGGTTCAATCAAAAATGTGAAGAAGCAGTCACTAAGAAGAAGAATGCCAGACATGTATGGTTAAATGACATCAATAACATCCAAAAGGAAGAGCATTATAGAAGTGAATGTAAAGAGGCTACAAAAATAGTCAGACAGCAGAAGCGAGAATATATGAGTAATATAATCAAAGATATGGAAACTAATCACCAGAAAAATGAATCCAGAAAGTTTTTTAAAGTACTGAAGTCAATGAAACGAGGGCACCAACAAAACACATATGGTTTAAAAGACAAAAATGGGAATATGATAAATACCAATGAAGAAATGTGCAACACATGGAAAGAATATTTTATTGAATTACTAAATTGTGAAGCTCCAAGTAACATTTTCCCACAGGAAGAGGTTCTAACATGCGAACCACAAATTGAAGAACCTACATTTGAAGAAATCCTATATGTAATCACACGACTTAAAAACAATAAGGCAACTGGGACTGATGGAATTGCTGCTGAATTTATAAAGGCAGGTGGCCATGCATTACATCTAAAGCTATACGAACTAATAATAAAAATCTGGAGGACAGAAGAATTACCCCATGACTGGAAAGAGTCATTATTGATACCTATCTTTAAGAAAGGAGACAAGTTCCAATGTGGAAATTATAGAGGAATATCACTACTGTCCACAAGCTATAAGATACTATCCGCAGTATTACTAAATAGACTAAAACCATATTCAGAAGACATATTAGGTGACTACCAGGCGGGTTTTAGACAAAACAGATCAACAATAGATCAGATATTTATCTTACGACAAATAGCCGAGAAACATTGGGAATATAAAAGAGATCTCCATAACATTTTTGTGGATTTTAAAAAGGCTTATGATAGTGTCCATAGGAATAGTCTATGGAATGTTATGCAGGAATTTGGAATACCAAGGAAGTTAATTAACATGACCAAACTATGCATGGAAGATACTTATAATATAGTAACATATAAAGGCAGGAAATCAGACCCCTTCCAAATAACATCTGGCTTGAAACAGGGTGATGCACTATCGCCGCTACTCTTCAATCTGGCTCTAGAGAAAGTTGTAAGGAAGGTAAAGGAGGAATGTGATATTGGAGGAACATCCAGGCTGCTTGGTTATGCAGATGATATAGATATTATAGGGCAAAGTGAACAAAAGACATTAGAAATATTGACTCACTTAAAGGAAAAAGCCCAACAGATGGGGCTGGTTATCAACCAAGATAAGACAGAATATATGGTAATTTCAAGAGACGGAATGGCTAAAAACTCTGGCCACATACAAATAGATAATATGACCATTAAAAGAACGGAAACATACAAATACCTGGGTACAATCTTCAACTGCTCCAACATCATAAGGGAAGAAATACAAACTAGAATCAACTCTGGAAATAAGATATACTATGCACTACAACATCTACTAAAATCAAAGGCGCTATCTCGTAACACCAAAATCACAATATACAAAACACTGATCAGACCAGTTGTGCTGTATGGCTCTGAAACCTGGAGTACAACGAAAGGAGACGAAGCCTTGTTACAAACCTTTGAGAACAAAATTTTAAGACGCATCTTTGGACCCATTAGGGATACACAAAGTGGAGAGTGGAAAAGAAGAAGTAACAAAGACATTTATGATTTGTTTAAGTCCCCGCTAATCACTGGTATCATGAAGGCTAATAGACTACAATGGCTGGGGCATATAGAAAGAATGGAAGATAATAGGGAAACAAAACTCGCTTACACTCAGGAAATAAATGACCGTAGACCCCGAGGTAGACCAAGAAGGCGGTGGAGAGATAATATACATACAGACCTACAAGCACTTGGAATCAACGACTGGCAAGAGAAGGTCCACCAGAGAGACGAATGGAGACAGATTGTATTTGCAGCAAAGAACCTCAATGGCTCGGAATGCTGAAGAAGAAGAAGAAGAAGAAGTTTGACTCTCACTGTTGTGGTGTTATCCCCTATCCCAGCTGGCCCATTTAAAACAGCCAAAGACATCCTGGTCAGCGCTCAAGGGAAGGCAGGGGCAGACCATGGGCATTCCCCGCCATCCAAGGAGGCTTCCATAATTGCACAGCCGACACACAGCGCTCTGGTACTGGGCTCACATAAGGAATCGTCACGTCCTGCACATGGCTGCTTAGCCTCACTTCCGTATATTGGGCCTTCCGTTCATCATAGGCTGTTCCTCCGGAAACCAGAAGAATACAGTCTGCAGATGACATCCACACAGTGAGCTTTCGATTCGGACTTTCCACGTAATGGATTTGCAATCTAAGCAATATTTTATTTCGTGCCACTAGGACACTTTTTTCACCTTTGATGACGCCCACACAGTGAGCTTTTGATTCGGACTTTCCACGTAATGGATTTACTGGTAAATTATTCCATTTCATGCCTCTGGGACGCTTTTGTAACCAACATACTTGTGGTATGAAGTGTGGCAGTCTAAGTACTTCTTCATGCACCTTTAGATGTCAACCTGAATGTAGTTAAAGTTATCTGCAGTCAACTTGAGCTTGTTGATATCTCCATAGAGCTTGTCCTCAAATGAAGCAGGTGTGGTCCAAAATATCTTTCTCTGTTCTGCATATACTGGACACTCCTGTAGCAAATGTTTAGCTGTCATTTTACCAGTTCCACAATTACATTCATCGGTATCTCCTATCTTTAGTTTATTAAAAAAGTGGCATTTCAGCCTGTTATGTCCTGTGCGGAGTCTGAAGATTGCTACTTGTTCTCTTCGGTTGAGTTTGTAATATGCATCATCCTTCTGGTGGCCTGGATACCCTGATTCCCATTTGGTTCTATAAGTGCTTTTTATAACCTCTTTGCCTCATTATAGGATATGTCTATGTCAGGCTGTGGTAGTCGTCCGCCCTCTTTTGCCAGTCTGTCAGCCTCTTCATTTCCAGGTATACTGCAATGTGATGGGATCCACTGTATTACAACTAGAGAACATTTAAGTGCTTTAAACCTTTCAGCCGTGCCCACCTCCATATAAGACAATAATATCGCAGCCGAAAAAGCCATTTAATGTGTCACAAAACGTTTCAAACTACAATCCGAACCATCACAATTAGAAAATAAATCGCCATTCTTCATGCACTGGTTCATCATAGCGTTAAAGTACCTTAAATTCACCAGCAATGGCGATGATGAGCTTCACAATTTTCGAACAGTTAAATCTATATGTAACGAAATAACAATATATGTGCTCAAATCATTAGGACATATCATGAAAATAAACATATGTACAAAAATGACAAGAGCTTCAGTCGACGAAAACAAAATAATTTATGTAAGGTAAAAAAAGGTGAACATGATGTAAAAATATAACAAACACCAACACAAATATCAATGAAATAAGTGAGAATAAAACACAACACAACCGTCCGAAATTTCGTTAGTTACAACCTTTGTTTAGAATAAAGCAAACATCAATATAAGAACATTAATATGAAATTAATACACAATAAATGAAATAGGAATGTTTAGAAAGCAAGAGGAGAAGGACGAGTGTGTGACAACCATGGATAGCAATAATGCGGAGAAGTGTGAGTGTAAAATCTGGGATAATAAGTCGTATCCATAGAAACCATAGTTTGAGAATCATGGTACAGGGACAAGGTGATGCAGGGGAAAACATGCGGCAACACTATCTCTGTGTCAACTCAGGACAGTCTCCTGCAGGTGTCGCCAGCAAACAATCTGTGTATTCAACTCTAGGCTGCTTGTAGAAGCCGCATTGGCATAGTGGTTTGTACGCTTGCCTGCAAAAACGTGGTCTTGGTTCAAGTCCTGAGCAGAGGCAAGATCATTTTGTGTGTGCTTTATATTTCAGCTTAATCTTCTTCTTCTTCAACGTTCCGAGCCATTGAGGTTCTTTGCTGCAGATACAATCCGTCTCCATTCGTCCTCTCTGGTTGACCTTCTCTTGCCAGTCGCTGATTCCGAGTGCTTGTAGGTCTGTATATATATTATCTCTCCACCGTCTTCTTGGTCTAATTCGGGGTATACGGTCATTTATTCTTCCATTCTTTCTATATGCCCCAGCCATTGTAGTCTATTAGCCTTCATGATACCAGTGATTAGCTTAATGGATTCTTCTAATCTTCTTTCTTTTGTCCTTCCCTTCTCTATGCCGTTAGGCGTCCCAGGCTTGTTTGATGATTGGTTTCCGAACTATTGGTCGCTGGGTATGCTGAGATGTTGTGAGTTGTTAAGGTGTCGATCCATCTTTTTCGTGGTTTTCCCATGCCTCTTGGTGTTTCCAATTTCATGTTGTGTACTCTTGCTTCTGGCGACATTGGGTTCATTCACAGTAGGTGGGTTAACCAGTTATCTAATTATTTAAGTTTATGTTGTGTGATTTCTGCAGTACGTATCTGACGAGATGTATCGAAATATGTAAGGCTATATATCATACAATGGCTGGGCCACGTGGTATGGTCAAGACAAGAACACAGAACTGATCCACGACTCTGGTGATCGTGTGAGATGGCGAAACATGACCGCCCACGCTTATCGGTATGGCGCACTATGACGACGATTCTTCATGCTTCCAACCTTTCTCATCATCATCATCATGTGCCACGTAACTAAGCATGGGCGGTCATGGTTCACCATCTTACAATCTCATCGCGTATTGGGTCCGCTTTGGTTTCTGGTGTCGGTTAGGTCACGTGGCCAAGCCCGGTTAGGTCACGTGGCCAAGCCATCCAGGTAATCATCTCTTTGTCCCTCCCCCACCCCCATTTTGTTGCTCTTTTCCCCTCAATTTTGACAGTTGTCAGTAAATTATCAAGTGCCATGTGATGATTAATCGCTTGTAGCCACTTCCCGTATCTGCCATGGGTTTATATATCGCCGAAATGATGCAATTGCGTTGTAATACAAAATGGCTGCTACCACATTAACAACTTTTAAGCCATAACTATGACGCACCCCTACTTCCATTTTACAGCCATCCGTTTAGTTAGGTCCCAAACCTACCTTTTGTTTGACATAGAATCAGTTAAGTTTTTATCTCATCTCATCTCATCTCATCTCATCATGTTCCTCTTGTACCTTGTGGTGTCGAGGTGAAGTATAAACATCGTGAGAGTGTCCGATTATGGGCTTCATGAATCGATATTCCAATAGACTCTGCTATTCCCTCCGTCCAACGTTTACGTGGTCGGCCTCTTCCTCTGTTTCCATCTGGTCTGTACATCATTGTTAAGTTTTTAAGTGCCCCAAAAATCTATGATGTAAATTTCTCTAATCAATTTAGGGTTGTAACTTCTTTCTTAAAGTCCTGTGTTATTCGTTTTTGTGTTCGCCCATGGTAGTCGTCGCATTTTCGCCAGAAATTGAATTTCCTTAGACATTAGATACGCCATTTGCCATTCAGATAATCAGTTCAGCGTATTAGATCTGAGTTTTACAACAGCAGACTTAAAATACAACAAATGTATGAAATATCTATTGAAATCACGTGAGAATTCCACAACCGTCATTCAAACTGATTCAGTACCAAACACAAAGTAAGTTTGGACCAACCATGGCACACAGTCAAATGACCAAGTATTAATATTATGATGTAAATTTACACTCACGGAGCTTTAAAATTGCGGAAAATACTACGAAACAATAATAATAACACGATGACCCTAGTATAGCGTTATATCGCCCTTCTGTCGAAATGGGAGGTCACATTTGGTGATATAGTATCCTTCGGCACTGAAACAGTTAATAGATATAACGTCGAACGTGTAGTTGTAGTTCGTGTCTCCCTCTGGAGCGGTAGAGTTTAAGAATCATTGTAGTTAACATATTCCATGTGTTTGATGAAAAAGCCGTTATGTTAAACACCCCTCGGGGCATATATTACCTCATTCGATACAAATGTGTTAAAACAGCCAGTATGTTAGGAAATTCTAGTCAATTTTACCTCTAATAAACTAAGACAATTACGCTTTCAACTATTATTCTCAGAAGCAAAAACATGTGCGAAGTTAGGCGACTACCTTATTACACTCTATAAAATATAAAACAAATCACAACTACTTTCCAAGCCACCGCCAGGCGAAAAATCAAAACACGGTATAGCTTTCATTAACAAACGATTTACTTACACTTAACCAGGAATACCCTTATCCTACCTACATTCAAGCCCTGAAATAATTTCAACTATTTTCGCCTACTCCGCTCGTAAGCTTTTGAACAATGTCCCGAGATAAAACGGCATACCTGCAAGAGACAGTTTCCCCTTTGGTTTGTCTGTTTATTCAAAACGGGATGGCCGTGCAAACATTTCTCCCTGTTTCATCGCCCCCTCACTGACGCGCGAAACCCATTTACAAACAGGCTGTCCTAGTCCCCACAGGATGTCTTTGGGTAAATTTCTTAGCCTTGTTACATAGAGAAAATACACGGTTTCTTGCTGTCGCAGCCCAATCAGGGGAGTAAATAAAATGGGGACAATTTCACGTAGCACCTGTTAATATTGATTGTCTTTGTTGCTAGGCGCTGTGTCTAGGCATGATTTTGACAATGTGGATCTGTTATTTTTATTTGAAATTAATCGGAATGGCGGAAAAACGATAATTTTGTGTTAATTTTGTTGCTTGCACTAAGAATTTAATGTTGCATGTCGTTTGCAGAACCCTGCGATCAACAAAAGGTTAATTTTCTGGGAAAGTTTACGTTCTATACTTTGCCATTGCTTTCTGAACAAGTCAACGTGTAAGTCCTACTGACCGGTGTAGGGAGTGAACCCGCTTCTCCACCGTCAGCGTAAGGAAATTTAAGAGTACTGTTAACTGTTCGGCCACGCTGACCTCTGCGAGTGCACAGACTATTGTAAATATTACCTCCACCAGGCGTCCTTAGCAACCTCTGATTACAGTTCTGCTTTATGCGATTCATGAGTCTCCGTGGCGCAGTGGTTAGCCGCCTGCCTTGTTTTCCGAAAGTTGTAGTTTCGAATTCGGCCTGTAGAGACAAGAACACAGAGCTGATCAACGACTCTGGTGATCGTGTAAGTGTAAGATGGCGAAATATGACCGCCCACGTTTATAGGCACGGCACATGATGATGCAAATTTGAGAATTCTATTCCTAGCTTCCAGTGACAAGGATTTATTGCTTAAAATGTTCTTTATTCACCTCTTATAAACGTTAAATAATGAACATTGAACATATTTCTCCAACGTATTACACCATTACTTTAACAGTGCATTAATGATCAATGAACACCCTATAAAAGGAAAAACGCAGATCACATATCCCCTAGAAAGATATAGATAGCTATCGTTTGTTCGCAAGTATGTGTTTCATGCAGCACAACAGTTCTATAATACCCTTTCATTGCGTGTAATTTAGATCACAGAATGCATTCAGTGGCCCTTTTGTTGGCAAGTCAGACGACAATAAAATGGAGTTTTGAGGGTTGTAAATCAGTTTAGGATATATTCTTTTGCGCTCGTTAGCTTGAATTCAAGCGTAGTCCATACACGCTTCTAGTAGTGCTGGATTAAATTTTGCGTGTGGATTAACTCTCCCTATTAAGTGTCCCTCGCCATCAGGCAAACCCACTCCGACTTCAGAGGTATTTGTAATTTATGTCCCCAAGTCAAAGATTATAGGTCAACATTTTAGTCCAGCTGTCCTATGTGTGGGTTAAACCCCTTACCTCGGTATCAACACACCGGATGTTTAAGAACCCCCTCTTCTTTTCGATTCGGCCATGCTTACCTAGCTTAGGATAATATACGGCTAAATACGGCAGGGTCTTTATCTCCAAAATGGTATCTTCTTCTTCTTCTTCTTCTTCTTCTTCTTCTTCTTCTTCTTCTTCTTCTTCTTCTTCTTCTTCTTCTTCTTCTTCTTCTTTATCATAATTATCATCTTCTTCATTTTCTTCTGCACACGAGATCGCCTGATTTTCGCCCTTATGCAATATGGTTAGGTATCCGATCACACTACCCAAGAGTCCAGAGACTGTGGATATCAATAGACACCCTCTTCCTATTTGGCGTTAAGCGTCTGCCATGCGTCTTTTTCAGCATGGGTCATAAACAGGGTGGTTCATGGTATCCATTGTAATGCGTAGATGTCCGCTTTCCAGTCCCGTGCCTCTTGGGAAACCACCTTCATGTCTAGGTGGCTGAGGTGTCTTTTCTGATAGCCTCCTCCCATAGGCAGATTACCTTCCCTGTTTGTAGGCTCTACCTGCTAACATTAGATACCAATGGTTGTTGAAAATATTCCCAGGGGTATGCAGGTATTGAACCCTGTACCTTCTTCAGGACGTAACAGTCTGAGATGGACGCCGTAACAACTCAGTTACGGAGTTACCCGCCACAACTACTACCCTACTCTGTAAAATGGTATACACTTCAAAAGAAGCCAATGCAACGGGACTTTCCCGATCGTCAGAAATAAACCTGCATTTACTCGTAGGAGTGGTGAGATTATCTTATTTCAGATAAGTCCCTTTGTGTTTTCCCTCAGGTGGGGTTTATAATAATGAACAGGTAAAGGCAGGGCAAAATAACTGGGCTATCAAGTGATAGTACACCAGAACAAGCAATGATTTACAGACCTAATGGAAACAGAAGACGAGGCGGATCATGTAAAAGGTGAATAGAAGGAATAACAGAGTATATGGGAATTTGCATATACGAAGCGCATAAACAGGTACTCTTCCGCTATTTATCCTTGCCCTCGATACTGCAAGGTACAAGAGGAACAAGATTAGAATGAGATGAGATGAGATGAGATGAAGGCAATGCAAGACCATTTAAGGATTTCCAATGTTATCAGCATATGACATACAATGCCGGACTCTGCTTTATGGGAGGAGGTAACTACGTAACTTACATGGCATTGATGTTACTTTTTATCAAGTCGTGGTTACAGATAGGTGTAATATACTATGGGTATGTCTGCCTATGTTTGACTGTCTATTTATCTGTCTATTTATCAGTTTATTTGTCCATCTGTCCTTCCGTACGTATTTGCGTGCGTCTAGCAATCTATCTGTCCATCTGTCTATTTATCTGTCTGTCTATCAGTTTATTTGTCCATCTGTCCTTCCGTACGTGTTTGCGTGCGTCTAGCAATCTATCTGTCCGTCTGTTGTTGTTGTTGTTCTCTGTTAGCCTTGAATGATGTGTGAATGAAATAATGTATGAAAGAGAGTGATAGAAGGGCAGAATGTTAGACGGCCTGCGTGCCCAATTCTTAACCCTTTGAAAATAAAGTTTGTTCGTTCGTTCGTTCGTTCGTTCTGTCTAATTTGATTTCCCGCGTGTGATATCGATCTCCCTCTATATCTTGTGGCCCGCTGGTCCCTCAGAAAGGAGTTTCTAGTTATACTATTCATGTTCTCTCGATGAGTGTTCTATCCAACGCTATCATCTTTCCTTTTATTCCAATTCAATGGATTTCGCTTAGTTCTCAATGTGAGTTCCACAGTAGTGATTCTATCACACCATTTCGGTCCTTCTGTTCTGCGCTGGCATAAATCAAGTGAATGTTCTAGCATATTAGTAATTGTTTTAGCCATTCTCCATCTTTCTTATTCATACAACAGTACCCATTCTACGTTGCAGTTAAATATTGTAAATTTTGTGCTATAGTCAATTTCTTTTAAATTCCACAAATTTTATAGTGCTATGAAAGTTCATATTGCCTTTTGTATTCATGTATGCTCAGCAATAACTTCAGCAATATACATAACAGTATGACAGTAGACTGTACTACCAGCTTTCTGTCAACGCCGAATGATGAGTGGCGCTCACCAAATCCGACACCCCACATTGTGCCAGCGACTTCGGGTGAAGGAGCGCAATTGAGAGGATACAAGCTTTATCCTCATCATCATCAAGTGCCCCGCCAGCTGGCGTAGGCGTTCATTGCTCTCCGCAGATCTCGGTCTTTGGTTTTCTGGATCAACTTTGCTGCTGATATTCCTCCATGCCACCGTCTCAATCCATCCAGCATCATTTCATTTGGTCTGCCTCTGCCTCTCTTCCTCTCGATCTTTCCAGTTGTCACGGTGTTCTCCAATGCCTCTCTTCTCATCGCATGACCGAAGAAAGCTGTTTGTCTCTGTCTTATTGTTGTATATAATGTTCTAGTTTCATTAGCCATGTTTCAGGCAGTCGTTGTTAGTTACTCAGGCAGTCCAAGGAATTCGCAACATTCGTCTAAGGAACCACATCTCTGTTGCTTCTAATTTCTTCTTAATTTGTTCATTTACATTCCAAGACTCACTGCTATACAGCAAAACTGGTTCTGTATAGCATTTCAGCACTCTCTTTCTTACATTCAGTGATAGTGACTTATTGCATAAGATACTCTTCATTTTCTTAAATGCTTTATCCTAGTGCGAGGAAATGCATTCAAAAGACTAAATATCATGGCATGACAGACCAGACCCAAAGCCTTGGTCTGCTGGTCTAGGACTGAAGCTTCGAAAGGCGGACAGTTAGAGCATGTCTGAGCTGATCCAACAGCTTCTGCAACTTGCCTGGTTCCAGATGTATTGGTGTTACTTTTCCTCTGGAGAAAACTAGGCAGGCAGAGAGTGGAATCATGCTGCATGGGCAACACGTGGTCTCTGGAGAAAACTAGGCAGGCTGAGAGTGGGATCATGCTGCATGGGCAACACGTGGTCTCTGGAGAAAACTAGGCAGGCAGAGAGTGGGATCATGCTGCATGGGCAACACGTGGTCACTGGAGAAAACTAGGCAGGCTGAGAGTGGGATCATGCTGCATGGGCAACACGTGGTCTCTGGAGAAAACTAGGCAGGCTGAGAGTGGGATCATGCTGCATGGGCAACACGTGGTCTCTGGAGAAAACTAGGCAGGCTGAGAGTGGAATCATGCTGCATGGGCAACACGTGGTCTCTGGAGAAAACTAGGCAGGCAGAGAGTGGGATCATGCTGCATGGGCAACACGTGGTCACTGGAGAAAACTAGGCAGGCTGAGAGTGGGATCATGCTGCATGGGCAACACGTGGTCACTGGAGAAAACTAGGCAGGCTGAAAGTGGGATCATGCTGCATGGGCAACACGTGGTCACTGGAGAAAACTAGGCAGGCAGAGAGTGGAATCACGCTGCATGGGCAACACGTGGTCACTGGAGAAAACTAGGCAGGCTGAGAGTGGGATCATGCTGCATGGGCAACACGTGGTCACTGGAGAAAACTAGGCAGGCTGAGAGTGGAATCATGCTGCATGGGCAACACGTGGTCACTGGAGAAAACTAGGCAGGCTGAGAGTGGAATCATGCTGCATGGGCAACACGTGGTCTCTGGAGAAAACTAGGCAGGCTGAGAGTGGGATCATGCTGCATGGGCAACACGTGGTCACTGGAGAAAACTAGGCAGGCTGAGAGTGGGATCATGCTGCATGGGCAACACGTGGTCACTGGAGAAAACTAGGCAGGCTGAGAGTGGGATCATGCTGCATGGGCAACACGTGGTCACTGGAGAAAACTAGGCAGGCTGAGAGTGGGATCATGCTGCATGGGCAACACGTGGTCTCTACAATTCATTCCAGACTTTATGATACAGAAAGGTACAACTCCATCACTGATCCCCACTATGAGCAAAATGTAACAAACTATCGTCTGCCAAGACGGCCAGGTGAGCGTGACAGTAACAGGACATGCTGTAGCATTTCCATTCTTGAAGCTTGTCATTCGGGATTTCTTATATCAGCTTGTATATAACTGCAGGAGCATATAACGAAGAATATTAATACATGGTATATTCTTAATGAGTGTGCAGTGTTTGAAAATATTGCCTGTCCAAGTTGTGTAATTACCTAATATGTTGCATGAACTTTACAAGGGTGAATACAAAACTTGGACTGGAATATTTTCAAACACTGCACAGTCATTAAAAATACACCCTATATTAACCACCACAATATTTTTGTTTGAATATCCTATTTACAGGATATTGCAGTCAACACCAGCATTTTCCAGCTGCTGTTGATGTCTTCGCAAGTTTTACGTTCAGTAGTTTCCCATTGCTTTCTGAACGACCGGCTCACATACCTTTCCGAAAGAAACTAATGCGACGCGATCCGCTTCCGAATCTCGCGCAGCTGTAACCAACAACAATACTCAACAGAAAACGGAGATTGGCGATTTCACTGAATTCAAACATGGAGCAAAGAAAACGACGGCAACCGTAAATCCCCAAGTAACTTCAGAGTAGAGACTGGGACGTTGACAGCTGCAGAATTAAAGCTATTGACAAAAGGAAGTAAAGAGAAACGCACAGTTCTCGTCACAGATGTGAAGTCAGTTGTCTCAAAACTGACTAGCAAAACCAGTGTAGAATTAGCAGATCTTAGAACAGCAAAGAATCGCTATGGCAAAGGTAGCCTTTTGCAAGATGGAAAACATACTGCCCAATAAAAAGATGTCGATTCCAACGAGAAAAAAAGTGTTGAAGTGCTACATAGAACCTGTACTTTTGTATGGATGTGAAGCGTGGACAATAAACAGACAAGCTGAAAAACATATAAAGGAAGTGGAAGTATGGTTTCTGAGGAAATGCAAAGAATACCATGGACAGATAGAAAAACCTATGAGCAAGTCCTACAAGAAACAAATGAAACCCGTAAACTGATTAGAGAAATTAGACGTAGACAGTCAACATTTCTGGGCACGTTATGATAAGAAATAAACTGAAGAACTTGGTAACAACTGTCAAGATTGGGGGGAAATAGCAAGAGGAAGGCAGAGAAGTAAATATCTGGATGGCTTGACCACATGGCATAGTGGAGACAAGAACACGGAGCTGATCCACGACTCTGGTGATCGTGTAAGATGGTGAAACGTGACCGCCCACGCTTATCGGCATGTATCACAAAGAAATGTATCACTAGGGTTCCACCCCTCCCCCCCCCCTCGCCAGGTCAATGCCAATAAGATAATACGACCTGACTATACGTCCGACTCTGACGATCAGATACCTTCCGATGTTAGTACTAAGCTGCTAGCATTGCCTAGTCCTGCCTTCTCACTAAGTATACATTTGGATTTAAAAATGTAACAGTAACTTATTTTAGGATAAATTTAGAATCTCCAAAATTTTCACTCTGACATGGCATTTCATGAATGCTAAATTACCGTGCACGGGTCAGGGAGCACGAGGCAAGGGCAACAGAGCGCAGGAAATGCATCTTTTGTGGGTAGAAGGTTAGAGATGACACATTTTTTCCTTCGCAGACATAATTCCCTGACGTTAGACCTGTCACTTTAAAAAATAGCATATCCTTTGTATTTCTGGTGTGAGACTAGCCGGTAGGTTAGGATCGCTCGTTCTTAAACTTCCTGTACGTTGATGATTGTTTAGCGGGATAATTCCCTACACCTGTCAGTTGGGCTTAAACGTTAACGCCTCGTTCAGAAAGCAATGGCAAACTTTTTTTGTGTTGCATATCCCTTGCAGGACGTTGCAGTCAACACCAGCATTTGTCAGCTGATGTTGATGTACTAGGCAAGTTTTTACGTTCAGTAGTTTGCCATTGATTTCTGAACGACCGACTCCCATACCAACACGTTATAACGCAACGCGACACAGTCTGCTGCACAAATCGGTCGCGGCTGAGTTTCGAACTCCTGGTAAGCGGCTCACGAACCGCGTTCGCAAATGACAAACTACTGAACGTAAAATTGCCTAGCAAATCAATCTAGGATAGGGTTGAATGAAATGCCCTGAAAAATGCGAGCAAATTTTGGCACAGGAACGGGGCATAAGGGGGCGACTCTTTGCCGTGAAGTTGGAACCGCGACTTACTAACTAACTAATGCGTGAAATTAAACTTTAAGTGGGCCCTTTAATCTCTAGTTCTTTTTTTATACTTCTATGAGCACCAATCAATACTTACGAATTTGTTTATGTGAATTATGAGTGAAAACGTCACTGACTCTGTCTAATAAGTCTAAAACTTTATAGTGCTTGTTGTTCTATTCTTGAGTTTATCTTCCACTGTCATTCTATTCCTAATCTCATAAATTTACAGAGGTGGCTTGCCTCGAATCTATGGGCATAACATCTTCATTCTCACTGTTTTACTATCGCTGGCCTATCTGTGAGACTGATTACCCCCAGCTGAGATCTGAGAGTTGTACCATTTCATTAGCAAGTACGCATCTGTTGTCTCCCTAGGCTCTCACTACATCTATTGTCTATTGTGGCTAACTCAGCAATACAACCGCGATCTCTCTCTCTCTCTCTCTCTCTCTCTCTCTCTCTCTCTCTCTCTCTCTCTCTCTCTCTCTCTCTGTGTCTCTGTCTCTCTCTCTCTCTCAGTTTGTGTGTCTTCTTCTTCTCCTTCTTCTTCTTCTTCTTCTGCGTTCATCCGGAGTTTTTTTCTTCTTTTTCGGACGTGATTGCGTTGTGCCTGTTTACAGCAGAGCTGCGTTCTTTTGCGCGTTAGGCCGACACATCCGACTTCTGCGGGCATTTGTTGACCGGGTTAACCTTCCCGGGGAGTTTGTGTGTCTATATCCCTGTCTCTCATTCTCTGTCTCTCTCTGTCTACCCCCCGCCCTTTCTCACTTTGTTTATCTCTGTCTCTATCTCTGTCCCTGACTCTTTCTGTCTGTCTCGCTCTGTCTCTGTCTTTTTCTGTATGTTTCTCTCTGTGTTAGTTCCTATCTCAGTATCTTTGTATCTCAGTGTGTCTTTTTCTTTGTCTGTCTCTGCTCTCTCTCCATCTGTTTCTCTTTGTGTCGTTCTGTTTATCTATCTCTACCCACTCTTTCTCTCTTTCTGTCTGTATATCTGTCTCTCTGTATCTGTTTCTTTCTACCCTCTGTTTTTTTTTCTGCATGTTTCTCTCCGCGTCCGTCCCCATCTCTGTTTCTCTGTCTCTGTGTGTGTCTTTTCCTCTGTCTGTCTCTGCTCTCTCTCTCTCTCTCTCTCTCTCTCTCTCTCTCTCTCTCTCTCTCTCTCTCTCTCCTCTCTGTCTCTCCCTTTATCTATCTCTCCCTACTCTTCGTCTCGTCCTGTCTCTACATCTGTCTCTCTAAATCTGTTTCTTCTTCCCCTTGTCTTTGTCTATTTTTGTCTGTCTCTCTGTGTGTCCATGTCTGCCCGTCTCTATCTCTTTCTCTGTCTGTATGTCTGTCTCTGTCTCTGTCTCTGTCTCTGTCTGTCTCTCTCTCTCTCTCTCTCTCTCTCTCTCTCTCTCTCTCTCTCTCTCTCTCTCTCTCTCTCTCTCTCTCTCTTTCTCTCACGTACACACACGGGCTCACGCATGATAGCTATCCAGTTACAAGGGCTGACCAGAGTCTCTCATGATGTGTCTATACTCGTTTACGAGCTTCTGGACCGCCAACGCTATTTCCGTAACACCACGCCAACCTTAGAGAACCTAACTGATTCTATATTGAAGCTAGTAAGCTGGTGTGAAAGGTGAACTAACACTAAGTCCAATTATAATGCTCCACGACAGGGCAGACACACTTAGGGATACAAGTTAATGTGTGAAAGAGACATACACAGATACAAGTTAATGTGTGAAAGAGACTTACACAGATATCAGTTAATATGTGAAAGAGACATACACAGATATAAGTTAATGTGTGAAAGACACACAGTTACAGATACAAATCAATGTGTGAAAGACACACACACACACACACAAATACAAGTCAATGTGTGAAAGACGAACTATCTATCACAAAGTACAGCTTGGAAGCTCCACAACAGGAGACGCACACACCGACACAGTATGTGCCACCTGTCAGTCAGGATCTACAACATTTAGTCAATGTGCTTGTTGTATACAGCTGGCAACTGAGGTTAGAATTAAAGCGTAAGAAAACATGAGATTAAAGTCTTCTCCGAGAAAGGAAAAAAAAAATAGAAATATCACAATGCAACATTCAAGTGAATGGGTACAACCATTTCAGAACAGTCGTAACCAACATTGGTTGGTTAGTTTGCTGATTGGTTCGTTGATTGGTTTAATCGTTGGCTGGTTGGTTGGTTTGATGATTGGTGGGTTGGTTTGTTGGTTGGTGTGTTGGTTTGTTGGTTGGTGGGTTGGTTGGTTGGTTGGTAGATATTCTGGTTGGTTGGTTGGTTGGTTCGTTCGTTGATTGGTATAATGGTTGGTTGGTTTGTTGGTTGGTGGGTTGGTTGGTTGGTTGGTTGGTTGGTAGATATTCTGGTTGGTTGGTTGGTTGGTTCGTTGATTGGTATAATGGTTGGTTGGTTGGTTTGCTGGTTGATATTTTGGTTGGTTGGTTGGTTGGTATAATGGTTGGTTGGTTGGTTGGTTGGTTCGTTGATTGGTATAATGGTTGGTTGGTTGGCTGGTTGGTTGGTTCGTTGATTGGTATAATGGTTGGTTGGTTGGCAAATTGGTTTGTTGGTCGATGTAATGGGTGGATGGTTTCTTAGTTGGTTTGTTGGTTGATATATTGGTTAGTTGGTTTGTAGATTGGTTGGTTGGTTTGTTGGTTGGTTTGTTGGTTGGTGGGTTGGTTGGTTGATATATTGTTTGGTTGATTGGTTGGTTAGTTGGCTAGCTGGCTGGCTGGCTGGTTGATATATTGGTTGAATTGTTTCTTAGTTGGTGTCTTAATTGATATAATGCTTGGTTGGTTTGTTGGTTGGTTGGCAGATTGGTTAGACGGTTTGTATAATGATTATTTGGTTTGTTGGTAGGTTTGTTGGTTGTTTAGCTGGTTAATTGGCTGACAAATTCTCTGGAAGTCTCTGTGTAACTTGTAAGATTAAGGCATTGGCGTTTAGTTTCTATGAACCTTGAAAATGATTCGTATCCATCAGAGTGGCGTTGGTGCACATCCTTGCCGCCTGGCCTGATACCAAATCACCACCTACATGGGAACTGTGCTGCTGATCTCTCCTTCCCCTCTCCCAGCTAAAAAACCCTGTAGGACAGTGGTTCTCAACCATTTTTCGGCCCATGCACCCCTTCACCACATGATCAGAATGTCACCCCCCCCCCTTTCGTATTTCCTCCATATAAATTTCCCCACCTTTGCCCCTCCACTGTATACGTAAACATGGAAGCTAAATTTATTAACACACACTAAAACAAGTCTAGACGTCTACATAACTACTTACGTTATAAAATGAATTTCAGAAGGGCGAGAAGTACAGAACCGTAAATTATGGAGGGAAAAACAATTTCAAGTAATCGGTTCTTGTATTAACGCGATCTTGAAATAATCTTAATCCCCCCCCCCCCCTTGCAAAACCCTAAAATCCTCACTGAAGGGAGGGAAGGGGAGGGGGGATTCCCCAACCGGCTTAGAACCACTGCTGTAGGACAAATAAGACTGGCACAGGATCTTTACAACAGTGGAAGAGTATAATTAGTTGTGACCATTTTTATCTAGTTTGCGTCTGATTGTCTCAATTCACGCTAACATGAACATTCCAACAGGTATTATGCAAGACTGTCAACAGGTGTGAACATCACACACAGGTGTGTGGTCGCCGTTTTCACGAATAGAACACCGTGGCCTTTGCCGTGATGGTATACACTGGGTGGTAGAGGGTAAATAGCGAACGAAAGAAGAAGAAGAAGAAGTAGGGAATAAGTAGCGAACTAAAGAAAAAGAAGAGAATAAGTAGTGAACGAAAGAAGGAGAAGGAGGGGATAAGTAGCGAACAAAAGAAGAAGAAGAAGAAAATGTAGGGGATAAGTAGCGAACTAAAGAAGAAGAAGGGGATGAGTAGCGAATGAAAGAAGATAGGAGAGGATAAGTAGCAAACGAAAGAAGAAGAAGTAGTAGGCGAGAAGTAGTGAATGAAAGAAGAAGAAGGGGATGAGTAGTGAACGAAAGAAGAAGGAGGAGGTGATAAGTAGTGAATAAAAGAAGGAGGAGGGGATAAGTAGCGAACGAAAGAAGAAAGGGGGGGGGGGGGGGTATAAGTAGTGAATGAAATAAGAAGGAAAAGAAGAAGTGGGGGAGTTAAGTAGCGAATGAACGAAGAAGGAAAAGAAGAAGGAGGAGAGGATAAGTAGCGAATGAAAAAAGAAGAAGGTGGGGGGATAAGTATAGAACGAAAGAAGAACAATGAGGGGATAAATAGCGAACGAAAGAAGAAGAAAGATGGGATAAGTAGCGAATGAAAGAAGAAGGAGGAGGGGATAAGTAGCGAATGAAAAAGGAAGAAGGTGGGGGATCAGTATAGAACGAAAGAAGAACAATTACGGGATAAATAGCGAACGAAAGAAGAAGAAGGATGGGATAGGTAGCAAATGAAAGAAGGAGGAGGGGGATAAGTAGCGAATGAAAGAAGAAGAAGGAGGGGATAAGTAGTGAACGAATGAAGAAGAAGGGGATGAGTAGCGAACGAAAGAAGAAGAGGGGGATGAGTAGCGAGCGAAAAGAGAAGAAGGAGGGGATAAGTAGTGAACGAAAGAAGAAGAAGGGGGTGAGTAGCGAACGAAAGAAGAAGAAGGGGATGAGGGATTGGAAAGGGGGGGGGGGGGGGTGGCGTATAAGTAGCGAAGGAGAAAAGAAGAAAGAAGAAAGAGGGGATAAACAGCGAACGAAAGAAGAAGCAGGTGGGGGGGGGGGGGGGCATAAGCAGCGAAAGAAATAATATGGAGGGGACAGGTAGCGACAGAAAAAAGAAAAAGTAGGGGATAACTAGCGAACGTAAGAAGAAAAACGGAGGGGATAATTAGCGAACGAAAGAAGAAGGGGGAAGGGATAAGTAATGGTACTAGACCAGTGGTTCTCAACCTTTTTTGGCCCGTGCCCCCCTTCACCATATTTTCAGAACGTGATTCCCCCTCCCCCTTCCTATCAAAAATTTGGCCCGTGCCCCCCTTCACCGTATTTTCAGAACGTCATTCCCCACTTTTCATATTTCCTATGTAAAAATCCCCCCCATCCCTACACAGTATACGTAAAAATGGGAGGTAGATTTAATAGCATATACTAAAACAAGCCTAGACATACATATAAAATAAAACATGATTTGTGTGTCTACTTTCTTTATAAAATGAATTTTAGAAGGATGAGACGTACATAACTGTAAAGTATGAAGGGAAAAACAATATCAAGTAATCGGTTCTTGTATTAACGCGATCTTGAAATTGTCTTCATTCCCCCCCCCCCCCTGGAAACCCTAAAATTCCTCCCTGGGGGGGGGGGGGAAATTCCCCATGGGTTGAGAACCACTGTACTAGACCGTCTGTTCTAGACACTTATCGTGTGAAAATAATGAAACTTAGCATTTTTTGGTACCTCTCTGAGGCTGGCTAGACCTGAACGCCATGGGGAACTTACGAAGAAAGGTCTGTCTGCTTAGTAGAGATTTGAACACATGGCCACTGGGTCGACGGGCAAGCGTGCAAGCCGCCTGGCTACCACGACTCCCAAACAGACAGCCGTATATACAGATAAACAGACGTGGTCTGGTTGAGGGCCTATGTTCCAGTGGCGGATAAAGGACAGAAGAAAATAGACAGACAGATAGATAGACAGACAGATAGATAGATAGTCCCACTAATCTACTAATTTATTCAAACATCAAACTTGACCTCACCCCCACGTTCCTTACCTTGACCTTGTACACCCCTGTCTAGTCGATCCACTGCCCTCCCCTATCACCAGGATTTCCCCATCCACAAATGATAACTCGAAAACAGGATCGCCATCGAAAATGCAAGTCAAACCACAGGTTAGTTAATAGTTACTTCTGGTTGTACTCCATCCACCACATTAAAATTCCAGGCAGACTGGAGCTCATAGGTCCTACAACACGAAAAGGTAAACAAGATGTGACCCCATTACAGATTGAGGCAGCAGGACCCGGATGAGCAAATATATCTGGTGACAATAAAAGTGTTAAACCAGGGCAAGTTGTGTTGCTGACAAAGGGGAGTAACCACTTGCCTAACAAATAACAAGGGAACTAACAATTTTTTAAAGCCTATTTCTGACATGAATATGAATATACTAGGCGTTAGTGAGATGAGATGGAAGGGATCGGGCAAAATTATAGCTGACAACCACACAATAATTTATTCTGGAGGGGATACACATGAAAAAGGTGTAGGAATAATACTTGACGAAGAAACAGCCAAGTCACTTAATGGATACTGGTGTATTTCAGGATAGAGTTATTTTGGTCAAAATCAAAGGCAAACCAATAGATATAAATATTATACAAGTATATGCACCAACAACAAGCAGTAGTGATGAAGAAATACAACACTTTTACGACAAAATAGAAATGGCGATGGCTCAAATTGGATCACAGGAAATAAAAATAATACTTGGAGATTTTAATGCAAAAGTAGGAAAGGGGAAAATGGAGGATGTAGTGGTGAATTATGGTTTAGGTACAAGAAATGAAAGAGGGGAAAAGCTAATAGAATGGGCAAATATCAATGATATGATAATTGGAATCACGTGGTTTAAACACCATAAAAGACGACTATACACATGGAAAAGCCCTGAATCGAAAATACGCAACCAAATTGACTATATACTAATTAATAACAGATTTAGAAATGCCCTAACTAATGTAAAAACAATGCCTGGCGCCGACTGTAATAGTAATCATGTACCACTATGTGGACAAATAAAAGTAAGATTAAAGAGAGGGAAACAAATGGTTAGGAACATGAGACTTAATAAAGAGGTTCTGAAAGTAGATAAAGAAATTCAAGAACAATACATAGTGACTGTGAAAAATAGGTACAATGCAATAGCTAAAATACAGAGTATAAATGAACAATGGGAAATGTTAAGGGACTCCATTCATCAAACTAGCAAAGAAATATTACCGGAGAGAAGTCAAATAGCTAAGAAAAAATGGATGAATGAAGAAATCTTAATGCTGATGGACAAAAGAAAACAGAGTAAAAATGACAAACAAGAATACGCTAAGATAAATAAAGAAATAAAAGATAAATATTGGAAGGCAAAAGAAAGTTGGTTAAATGAGCAGTGCAAAAAAAAAAGAAAAAAGAATTAAATGCCATTAAAGATACAAAAAATATGCACAGACAAATCAGTGAGCTCACGGGAAGAAAAATAAGAATAAATACAGGGTGTTTGAAATCAGAAATAGGAAAGATATTATTGGAGGAAGATGATATAATGAAGAGGTGGAATGAGTATATAAAAGAATTATATGATGGGGAAAGGGATAATTAACAGAAGAAAGTAACTTAGAAGGTCCACCCATTCTAAAAGAAGAAATCGCTGACGCTATGAAATATATGAAGAAAGGAAAAACAGCTGGACCAGATGAAATCACAATAGAAGAATTAGAAGTATTGGGAGAATTTGAAGTAGATATATTAACCAAAATGTTAAATGATATTTACAGCAGTGGATATCTACTCAGTGATATGCTGAAATCTGTATTTATAGCTATACCAAAAAGACCAGGAGCAATTGAATGTGAAGATTTTCGCACAATTAACCTCATAAACCATATCACTAAGCTTCTGCTCAGAATCATAATGAGAAGAACCAGAAAGAAAATAAAAATGGAAATTAGTGAAGAACAGTATGGATTTGTGGAGGGAAAGGGCACAAACAATGCAATATATACATTACGGACACTAATAGAAAGGTCAATAGAGAAACAGAAAGACATATATTTATGCTTCATAGATTATACTAAGACATTTGATAAAGTAAAACATGATGAGCTGATTAAAATGTTGGAAGATATCAACATTGATGGGAAAGATTTAAGAATAATAAAGAATATTTACTGGAACCAAGTAGCAGCAAATAAAATTGGAAATAAAGAGGGTAGTTACGAACACATAAAGCTAGGAGTACGACAGGGATGTGTCTTGTCACCAGATCTCTACTCCCTATATAGCGAAGTAATAATGAGAGAGATCAAAGAGATGCCAGGAATACTAGTTGGAGGTTATAATATAAATAATATACGCTATGCAGATGACACAGTATTGGTGGCGGATAATTCAACAGACCTACAACAATTATTAGACGTTGTAGTAACAGAGAGTGCAAGGAAAGGACTCTCCTTGAATATCAAGAAAACAGTAACAATGGTGATATCAAAGAAAATGGTGACACCAAAATGTGACATAGAAATAGAAGGAAAAATTCTTAACCAAGTGGATAATTTTAGATACCTAGGGACATTTATAACATCAGATGGAAGATGTACAACAGAGATTAAGAGCAGAATAGGGCAGGCAAAGGCTGCATTTCAGAAAATGAAGAGTATCTTGTGCAATAAGTCGCTATCAATGAATGTAAGAAAGAGAGTGCTGAAATGCTATGTAGAACCAGTTTTGCTGTATGGCAGTGAATCTTGGAATGTAAATGAACAAATTAAGAAGAAATTAGAAGCAACAGAGATGTGGTTCCTGAGACGAATGTTGAGAATTCCTTGGACTGCCAGAATAACTAACGACGACTGCCTGAAACAGGCTAATGAAACTAGAACACTATATACAACAATAAGAAAGAGACAAACAGCTTTCTTTGGTCATGTAAGGAGAAGAGAGGCATTGGAGAACATCGTGACAACTGGAAAGATCGAGGGGAAGAGAGGCAGAGGCAGACCAAGAGAAATGATGCTGGATGGATTGAGACAGTGACATGGAGGAATATCAACAGCAGAGTTGATCCAGAACACCAAAGACCGAGATCTGTGGAAAGGCATGAACTCCTACACCAGCTGGAAGGACACTTGATGATGATGATATTTGTCAGTTTAAGCCGATGCAGACCCTACAAATTTAATTCTATAATACTTAATATGGCACTCTTCTGAAGTCCGGTCCCAAATAGTTCCGCAGTGAATGTAGTGAATAAGAATCCCTTACAGGACCTCATTGTGTGATTACTTCCGTTTTGACTACTTCCTTAGTTACATATAAATAAATACGGAGATACCGATACTGATACAGAGGCTTTCAATACACTTGTTTCTACTTGAGCTCGGGTAGAGTGTTACAACTGGATGCTTCGTAACAATCCATTGTTGGGAGGATTTGATGCTCAGGGACAGTCAGTGGTCGTTGAAGCTGACGAGAGCTACTTTTTCCACCGAAAGTACCGCCGTGGTCACTTTCGTCGTGGTCAATGGGTAGTTAAAGTTGGCCTGGTTGAACGTGGTAGTGGTGGTCATTGCTGGTTGGAAGTTGTGGAAAGGCGAGATGCGACAACACTGGAACGCATTATAAGTGATCACGTCTTACCAGGAACGACCATTGTCACCGATGCCTGGCGAGGCTACAACAACGTAGGTCAACTAAACCATGGCATCTACGATCATGCAGTTGTTGACCCTGTACACAGTGACATTCACACCCAAACAATTGAAGGGTTGTGGATGCAAGTAAAAAGGAAACAAAGATACCAAGGTGGCACTAGTCCGTACAGTGTTTAGCACTTATTTAGCAGAATTTCAGTGGCGCCACAGTCACAAAGTACATGTTTTCGGACAATATTTACAACTTTTGTGCCACAATTTCGAGATATAATTTCATATATTGATGCAGGCTGCTGTAGGTTTGATTGATCATTATCATTGTCAGCAGGCTGCTGTGGGTCTGATTGATCATTATCATTGTCACCAGGCTGCTGTGGGTTTGATTGATCATTATCATTGTTAGCAGGCTGCTGTGGGTCTGATTGATCATTATCATTGTCAGCAGGCTTCATTAGTAAGATTTATGTATTCACGGGAATTTATTCAGGAGTCAGATTTATGTTTTCACGGGCATGTATTCTTGAGTCAGATTTATGTATTCACGGGCATGTATTCATTAGTCAGATTTATGTATTCACGGGAATTTATTCATGAGTCAGATTTATGTATTCAAGGGCATGTATTCATGTATCAGATTAATGTATTCACGGGCGTGTATTCAGGAGTCAGATTTATATATTCACGGGCATGTATTCATGGGACAGATCTATGTATTCATGGGCGTGTATTCATGAGTCAGATTTATGTTTTCACGGGTGTGTATTCATGAGTCAGATTTATGTTTTCACGGGCATGTATTCATGAGTCAAATTAATGTATTCACGGGCATGTATTCATGAGTCAGATTTATGTTTTCACGGGCATGTATTCATGAGTCAGATGTATGTATTCATGGGCGTGTATTCATGAGTCAGATTTATGTTTTCACGGGCATGTATTCATGAGTCAAATTAATGTATTCACGGGCATGTATTCATGAGTCAGATGTATGTATTCATGGGCGTGTATTCAGGAGTCAGATTTATGTATTCACGGGCATGTATTTATGTATCAGATGTATGTATTCACTGGCATGCATTCATGGATCAGATTTATGTATTCACGCGTATGTATTCATGAGTCAGATTTATGTTTTCACGGGCATGTATTCATGAGTCACATGTATGTATTCACGGGCATGCATTCATGAGTCAGATTTATGTATTCGCGGGCATGTATTTATGCGTAAGATGTATGTATTTACGGGGGAATGTATTCATGGATCAAATTTATGCATTCACGGGCACATGTGCATGCCAGCACGATAACCATGTGTCTGAAACTGCATGGAGGTGGGGATTTTTACAAGAGTGACCTCGGCCGACATTGTAAATGATGGACAGAGGGAATAACAGAGTTCGCGTTAATCTCGATACATGGAGCCCGTAATCGAGCACTGCCCCGCTGTTTATGCTTCAGCTCGACATCGCAAGGTACATGGGGAACAAGATGAGGTGATACGAGATGAGGTGAGGTAAAATGAGATGAGATTATGAGATGAGGGGAAATTAGATTAGATGATGAGATAAGATGAAGTGAGGTGAGATGAGATGGTGAGATGAGGTGAGATGATGAAATTAGATGAGGTGAGGTGAAGTGAGATTAAATGAGAGAGATGAGACGAGATGAGATGAGATTAGATGAAATGAGAAGAAATTAGTTAAGATGAGGTGAGATTAAATGAGATGAGATGAGATTAAATGAGATGAGATGAGAACAGATGAGATGAAATAAAATTAGATGAGATAAGATGAGATGAAATGAGATTAGATGAAATGAGATGACATGAGATGAAATGAGATGAGATGACATGAGATTAGATTAGATTAAATGAGATGAGATGAGATTAAATGAGATGAGATTAAATGAAATGAGAACAGATGAGATGAAATAATATTAGATGAGATAAGGTGAGATGAAATGAGATGGGATGAAATGAGATTAGATTAGATTAGATTAGATTAGATTAAATGAGATGAAATGATATGAGATTAAATTAGATGAGTTGAGAACAGATGAGATGAATTAATATTAGATTAGATAAGGTAATATGAAATGAGATGAGATGAAATGAGATTAGATTAGATTAGATTAGATTAGATTAGATTAGATTAGATTAAATGAGATAACATGAGATGAGGTGACGACCTCGCCTCCCTGGTTGAGGCAGCCTAACATAGATACCAGGACATGTCCAGGTGTAACATTGACCACACCCCTCCCGGCATGCCGATTGCTGTATTCATACATCAGTGTCCTGTTAAATTCCCGAGAGGAGACTGGACTCAACAAGCACATCTTTAAACTTATTATCTGTTGGGATTATTGACTGACTTTTGTCTACACTCCTCTCTTCTGTCTTCCCTTCCATATATCTATTTCTTTCACTCTCTCTATTATTCCCTCAACACATACTCCGACAACAGTTCCTTTCAACGATAAGATAAAAGATTTATTAATAAAAACTATGTCTGGTGTATGTATGGATATTGTCTATGTAGTTGGTATGTTCTTCTAGTGTGGCTGCCAGATAAGATGTTGATAGATAGTCTCCGTGGCTTCTCTCGTCTCTTCTCTCAGCTAGAGTACAGGACATGACATAGATATAACAGAACGGTCTCACCCTGACAGCTCCGTCTGCTTGAGTCGGTAGATATATCCGTTTTTTGTAATGAAAAAAATGTTCACCACTGTATGAATGTATTTAACCCGATCACCATATGCTGTCAGCGTAACTGAATGTTCTTTATTATCTTATAGCGTTCTTAATTCCATCCTGGAAAACACATCGAGTTTCTAGTGTTCTCTATTTTTGTCCTGTAAAAGTTCTACACTGGATAGTTCTTAATTGATATAGGCACTTTGTATGCACCTTGCAACTCTTCGATACTGAGTTCATTGGGTTTTTCTATTAGTTTAAATGATCTCTATTTTCCGTTCTCTGTCCTCCTTACTTCTTACGATGACAAATTCGTTTCTTTCCTTTCTTATGCACAAGTGTCGTGCTTTATTACTTTAAAGTGCTTTCTTGTGGGTTATCAACACTGGGTGATCTTGACCACAGCCATCTGTTTTATCTCTGAGTTGATAAGTCCCGCACTGGTATGGAAACCTGTGTGATATACATTTAATAATGAGATCTGTGTCTGCTTCCTCTTCTCTCCTATGTGAGTGTCTTTTCCTCCAGCCGAAATGAAAAGGCTTCCGAAAAAACCCACTCTGACATAGGATAGAAGATTCACCTAATCGTCTATACTATTCCTACTAATAGAAAGTAATGTTAAATGCACTTCACTCACATCTATATTCCTCTGCTAAACTATACTCTAATATACCTTATTTAGGCATCTATGTTCCTGGAATCGAAAAAACACTTAGCGAATAACACACTACTATCCCCTCTTTCCATCATTAGGGACGTGTATTTCTATTCCCACTCAAGAACATATCTCCTTCAGTTCAGTTTGGAACACACACTAAACTTACACAAAGAGTTGCCACTCTTTTATCGGTCATTTTTGCCGCATAGTCCTTGACATTGCTGGACACCTCACATCCCGACTGCATTATTATCGTTAGTGGAAAATTACAGCTCTGAACCGTTTCACATCCATACCGCCATACGCTGTCCAATAATCTCTCTGCTTTAGTCGCAAACCAATTTTTCCACTCGACAGTATACCTGTGCGGTTAGCCGGCCCCTTCTGTGTCTTGACCTATAAACACATGCGCCTGGTCACTCCGTTGTTTGTTACCATTACTGCTCGTTTGTTAACCCTTTTTCTACCTGGTTAGTCGGTGTATACAGTCGTCTATCTGGGAATCGTTAACTCTCAGTATTTCACGACAATCAGGCTGGCACCATATACCCCACACGCCTGATAGCGTAGGCATGGGTCTTTTATCTTGACTTGTCTTTATTTATTTATTCATTGTTGCGCTCGCTGGCGTTTAACCAAACGTAGTTCATACACGCAACTTCTAGTAGTACTGGACTGAATTTTGCGTGTGGGTTAGCTTTCTCTATTACCAGGATCCCTTGCCACCAGGTGAACCACCCATTCCGACTTGAGAGGTACTTGTAATTTTCGTTCCTATGTCAAGGACCAGCAGTCAACATGTTAGTCCAACTGACTGTGTAGGGGTTGAACCCGCTACCTCGGCATCAGCGCATCGGAAGTTTCAGAGCGAACCCTCTTATCCTCGGCCACGCTGGCCTCCTCTGGGTTATTTGTACCCATTGATACTTTTTTTGTATCATTGATATTCACTGAGATGTATATCGTATTTTTTATTATTTATATCCGTTTAGACATTTTATGCTTTATGTTAATTGAGATGCGTTTTGTTATTTATATTCATCAAGAAAGTTTATATGATCTATATCTATTGATATTATTTTGTATGAAGAACGTTCATTTAAATATGTGTCTTTATGACTTGTAAATAACAAACTATCATTGGATTTCGTTTTAAACAATTTAAGTATTTAAGAATACACTTCACAATAAAAATGAGTTTCAAACAACTACATATACTTGAAGACTGAGCACCACAAACCACTACGGGCAACGCTGATCGTACTCCGGTACGAACCTTCGACCTTGACTCGAGTTTCGCTCTCGTTTGAGCTCGTCAATAGTTCATACCTTGACTCGAGTTTCGCTCTCGTTTGAGCTCGTCAATAGTTCATACCCCCGACCAGACCCGGGATCGATCTCCGGATCACTGGCGTGTGAGGCGGATGTGAAACCACTTGACCACGCAGATCACGCTAGACGCGCCAACATTATCATACTAGAATATCACAACGTCACCCATTGTAGGCTGTAACATCTTTTAACAGTCCTTGCGTACTGCAATAGCGGGGGTAAAAGCGCGCGCACACTCGCACACATACACTCTCACACATACTCGCACACAAGTACCATTCATACAGCCACCACTCTACACAATATAGGAAATCCCGATATTTGAAAACCAACCCAACTATGCCTGTTACTTCATTTAGGAGAGTTCCAATTGGTCACAAGAAAAACCAAGAACAATGAGGAAACTCCTATTGCTATTTATATCACAGGCACGAGACAAGGATTCCCCTTGTCTGTTAGACATTTTCTTTGTAAGGCAAAGCATTCAGTCGGCGCTACCTGTCTGGCTACACTTTGATTGGCTGTTCTGAAACGATGCAAACATTCATTCCTTTTTCTCTGTGTTTTGGATATAATTCACTTCTGTTTTCTCCGTCGGATGTATTCATATTCTAAGATAAATATGTTTGCTGTTAATTTTGTGTGTGTGTGTATTCTCAATGGAATATGTTGTATCACCATTCATTTATCCGTACGGTTGATTGTTGATAATTCTTCAGTCGTATTTTGTTGTGTGGCGTGGTTTAAAACTAAGTTTACTTCAGAAACTTTAAAATGCGCTGCTGAAATTCAATTTCTCGGAGAAATAAAGTGTTCTTAATTATTTCATTGTTAGTTTGTAAGAAAAGATAAATTCAAATATTTACAATCGTTGAGGAATTTAACAACAAACACAGTTAACAGTGACTTTTGGATAAGTTTATTAACAGAAAAAAAGGATCTTTCATTGATTGTGTAAAGGTAAGAAATATGTTTGCATTAATTAAACTTTGCTAAAACTTTCTTCGACCATTAATGTACGTTCCCACAAATAACATCAAATGCATGTATTGTGAATTTTACAAAACCTTCCCTGATTCCTTTGCAGTAATAAACTTTATGTATATAATGGTACTCTTTGGCGATCATAAATCAAGGACAATGCGTGATATCGGCTTCTTATTCTTCCTTTCTTAGTACTCGTTCATTCCTCTGAATGTATTATCTACTTTAAGTATGCACAGAAAAGTTTATGTTCATTTAAGAACATTTTAAACTTTTGTTTTATGAAGTTATCTAACGAAGAAGGGTGTCGTCTGCTCACTTGGGAACTTAACAACAAAGAGATTCCCGCTATTGTGTAGGAGAAAGAAGAAACGATATAAGAAATGCTTTACATTGTTAATTATTAGTATTATGAAAAAATTACCAATGATATATATAATTACACGCATTGAGGGTATGTTCCAGATAATCCCGACCCCTTATATACCTTCCTACAATTATTATAAACAAATACATGTTTAGTTTTGTTTTATAGGTCAGGAAAGCCCACGTGGCTTTTCCCTATTTTTAGAATAAATCGCAAGGATTTCCCTTTCTTTGGCGCCCAACTCGAGCGCGTGAAAGCACAATCTTTGTTCGAAACGGGAAACACCGCGCCCGCTTTGTCTTTCAGTTTTATTGCCACAGAAGAAAGGAACAGGCGAAACAAATGTGAATAGATGAAATAGATGGATATGTTGTGGATTAGTTATCTTCTAAGATATATTTAGCTAGTATATATCAGAACATAGCAAATGCCTCAGTTATATTTTTATGCGCAAAACTATATGTTTAATGTACTAAACAGAAATATCAATTGGGGGAATCCTTGAGGCCACGAAGACATTTCATAAATAAACACACGTGTATTACTTGGCGTTCGTAGAAGTAGAAGAAAGAAATAGAAATTAGAGGACACACTAGACAATATAAAAATGACAGGGATTCGAAAAATAGATATAATGTATATAGTAGAAAATGTCAACATGGTAGATATATTTGCAGATCTACAAATTGATGGGAAAGACATTTGATTTATAAAAAACATATATTGGAAACAAGTTGCCATAAGGATTGATAATGAAGTGGGTCAATATCAGCCTAGAGAAGTGTTAGGCAGGGATGTGTAATGTCTCCAGATCCGTTTTCCCTATACAGTGAAAATATTTTCAGAAATGTAGAAGATATAAATGGAATCATCATAGGGGGACGAAACATCAATAATATCAGATATGCAGATGATACAGTATTGATTGCAGACAATGAGCAGGATTTGCAACATTTAGTAGATGCGATTGTTGCACACAGTGAATAACTTGAGTTAGAATTGAATTATAAGAAAAAGAAGTTTTAAGCAACTTTAAGTGAACAACTAGGATTCGAATTAAATTGTAAGAAGACACAGTTAATGGTTGTTACTAGGAAGAATGCATTTCCTCAATGAAATATACAAGCAAATGGGAATATTCTTCAACAAGTGAATCGGTACAATTATCTCGGAACAGTAATAACATCTGATGGGTGATGGCTTAAAGGGATTAGAAGAAAAATCGGCATGGCGAAAGTAACGAAAGATGAAAAACATACTGACTCATAAAAGGATGTCAGTTGAAACGAGAAAAAGAGTACTGAGGTGCTACATACAGTCTATACTTTTGTATGGATGTGAAACGTGGACAATGAGCAGTCAAGCTGAAAAACATCTTATGGCTGTGGAAATGTGGTTTCTGATGAGAATGCAAAGAATACCATGGACAGATAGAAAAACCAACGAGCAAGTATTATATTAAAAGAAACAAATGAAAATCGTAAATTGATTGGAGAAATTAGACGTAGGCAGTCAAACATATTGTGGACATGTTATGAGAAGAAATAAATTGGATAACTTTGTGACAACTGATTGATTGATTGATTGAACTTTATTTTATAAGGGTTACACATTGGGCACGTCTTACATTCGGTCCTGCCAGTCACTCATCTTTCGCTCAACAATCGTACATGATGCATTTACATAGGGAAAAAAACCATTTTCAAATGAATGTTGTAAACATAAACAATGAATATTTCTATGTTATGAGACATATCCCCCACTCCCATACATCAACCATACGCACACACCCCAGGCATACATATATTCCCCCACCCACACATCCCCCACATACACACATCCCCACCCCACACACACACTCGCCCACACACCCCCTACCACTCAGCCAAACGCACATCTTCAACCACACATTCCCCCACCCACACAAACATCCCCTGCCAACCCACACATCATGCACCCTACCACATACATTCCCACCCACACTTCACCCACCACACAATCTCTCCTCACCCACACACACATCACGCACCCATCCCTACACACATCCTCCACCCACACAATCTCCCCACCCGTCCCCATCCCACGTACACTCACCCAACCACACATCCTCTACACATCCTCCACCCATCCACCTACACACCCCCAATCACCCATTCCCTTCCACTCATCCATCAACCACATATTCCCCATCTACACACACATCCAGCACCAACCCACCCATACACATCCCACACCCACCCACACACACATCCCCCTCCCATACACATCCCCACACACATCTCCCCACCCACGTACTCATCCCCACACACAACCCCCCCCCCCACCCACGTACTCATCCCTCAATCACTCACACCCACTCATCAACACATACCTCAAGACTCACATACCCCAACCACCTAGCCAAACACACATCCCTCACTCACCCGCACATCCCACACTCAACCACACCTCCCCCACCCACACACACATCTCTCACCCCCCCCCCCCACACACACACATTTCCCTACATATCTCCCACCCACACATACCCCCAAACACCCTCACCACCCACACCCTCACCACCCACACATACATCTTTCACCCACCCACACAACCCCCACCCACACAGACATATCCCCCCACACACACACATCCCAAAACCCATCCCCCAACCCACACACATCCCCTACACCCACACATCCCTCATCCACCTACCCACACACACATTCCCCACCCTCACAACCACCACCCACCAACACCCACACACTTCCAACCATCCCAAAACCACACACGCCACACATCCTTTCACCCACCCACACACATCCCCCGCACGCAACCCCTCCACACATACATCCCCTACACACATCCCACACACACACACACACACACACACACTCCTCACATACACATTCACACAAAAAAACTCACATCTAGACACATACATGATGCCTCACATAATCACTGAAACTTCCGGTTTCAAGATGGCGACGGACGGTCGTGTTGTTTTGTGTGCGTTAACTTTTTCGCGTAGGGGATGGATTTATTCATCTCTTGCGTGTAATTGGTGTGCCAGGATGTAAAACCAGGAGTTTCTACTCAAGATCTGCGCGGGTGCTACGGAGTTCGTGCATCGAGCGAAGCCATCCTTGAGTGAATTTTCAGCAGCGTGTGTGGTTCAACAGCAGTCTGTGTTTACGTTTTTTCAACATGGCGGAAGAACGTGTTTTTTCCGAGCGGTCAGCAGTCAACATAACGAAGCGGCGTGGTAGCCGCGCAGGGACAAAGAAGCAAGGTAAGCGCGGTGGTTTGAGGCGTTTTAGACTCAAGTGTCTCCTGTCTAGGACTCAGGATCATCCGTATTCTATATTGGAACTGTGCCAGTGTAAAACAACGGGGCTCTATTTTAGAAACCCTAGTTTACAGGAACGACATTGTAGCACTCCAGGAGACGAGACTGGGCGATCAGCTACTCCGAATTGCCGGCTTCAAATGTTTCTACAACAGACGACATCTGGGAACGGCGATTCTCGTTCGCGACAGCATGGTGGCGTCAGAGCTAGACATGTCCAGTTGGGGCAGTGACGATATACAAATACAGGCGTTGAGAGTTCATTCCAGTATACCATTCGTGTTGGTTAATGTTTATGCCCGCAATGCGAGTATGGACGCCCAGAAGTGGCAGTGCTTAAGTGGCATATTAGGCCACGAGAGAAATGTTATTTTCTGTGGTGACTTCAACGCTAAAGGCAGAGCATGGGGAAACACTTCCTCCAGTACACAAGGGGAGGAGCTCGAGACTGCACTGGAAACCATCGACCTGGTTTGTATTAACAGTGGCTGTGTCACCAGGACAGCAAGCCGTCCAGGCGATGAGGACAGTGCTATTGATCTGGCGCTAGTTTCACCTTCACTCACTACAGTGTGTAGATGGGGTGTCCTAGGACACCATGGCAGCGACCACCACCCGTGCAGCATATTGGTGAAGAAAGGCAGAACCAGGCAGCACAAGCTAAAGGTAAAGACGTTCCAGTATGACAGTACAGGGCAAGATGTGGTGAGTAAAATAAGACGTGACAAGCGCAGAACGTTTCAGGGCAGGAAAAAAAGCTGGGAGCAGCCACCGTGGTGGAGTTTCGAGGTGGAGAAGGCTTGGGTGGATAAGCGTAGTGCTGTAAGGAGATGGCAAAATGCCAAGAAGAACAGAGCTGGTCATCCTAGTCCCTGCTTGCACTTAGAAAGAGAGATGCCCCTCTGCCGTGCGTCCACCTTGACGAGGTAGAGGGGCTTGCGCGTCCCAATGACCCCAAGAGCTATGCCGACGGTAGCACAGCTACTGGAAGGGTCACCCATGTCGGACAGGTCAAGGGAGAGGGACCAGACGAAGAGACGTACAAACCTGCTGCCTTGTAGGTAGACTGGGGACAGTCAAAGGCTAGGGAAAGCATCCCGAACAAATGCTTGTCGAAATCGGATGTACTGAGCCACAGGCTTGACAAAGAAGTGCAACGTAACTTTATCATTTCATGATGCCACAGATGAAAATTAATCGTTATGGTGCTAATCCCGTGAAGTCCCATCAGGCGGTGATAGTGCCGGGCCCCCTGCCTCGAGGGGGTCCACCCATGACTACTGGTGGTCACCTTCCCCTGTGCTGTGGAGTCAAGGCACAGAGGAGTAGGTTAAGAGCTATTGACCAGACACCCCGGACTCTCAACATACTACAATGGAATGCCGAAGGAGTTTATAACAAGAAAGCCTCCCTAACACAGCGTCTTCATAAAGATAGAATAGATGTGGCATGCATTCAAGAGACACACCTCAACGCCAATCGCATATTTTCAGTCGAGGGATATCAGGCCACACGTTTCGACCGCGAAGGACACAAAGGAGGAGTTCTAATACTTACACGAAATACAATACCTTGCAGCGAAGTATCTGTGATCTCTGACAACCAAACGGAAATTATAGGTGTTGATATAATGATAAAGGACGTGAAAATAAGAATTTACAATCTGTATAGCCCGGCAGATAAGGATCTCACACTCTCAAACATGAAAATAACTGACACAAATTGCATTGTTGTCGGAGACTTTAATAGCCGCTCAGAAAGATGGGGATACCCAGATACTGACAAAAGAGGAGATGAAGTGGAGGACTGGGAAATAGACTCAAATCTTCATTTACTCAACAAAGCGGATGACACACCGAGCTTCTACTCCAGAAGATGGATTACCACTTCTACTCCAGACTTAGCTTTCTGCACAGGAGACATCCTCCACAAAATCGATCGCCATGTGCTGGACCAATTAGCAGGTAGTGACCACAGACCAATCAAGCTTGTAATAAATATGGAGTATGTTCCACAGGAGCAAAAGCCTTTGCCCCGCTGGAATTACAAACGAGCAGATTGGGACAGATTTTCCATACTAACAGACAAATATTGTGAAAACATAAATACACGATATGGCAACATGAAGCAAATGGTGGAAAGTCTAAACAGAGCAATAATACAGGCGGCCACTGAGTCTATTCCAAGAGGAGCGAGGAACAATTACAAACCATACTGGACTGAGGAACTACAAATTTTGGAGGACAAAGTTGAAGATGCTAGGAAGACCGCAGAGAGAGAACAAACAACTGAAGCGAACATCTCTCTCAAAGCCATCTCAGCAAAATATAAAAGAACAGTAAATCAAACAACAAGAGATTGTTGGAGGAAAAAAAACAGAAAACCTGAATTTTGACAGGGATGGAAACAAACTATGGAAACTAGTGAAAGCCATGAACAATGAAGGACCTAGAAACAAACAAATAACAATTAAACAAGGAAATGCCTTGCTTACAGGAAAAAAGGCTGCAAATGCACTAATGGAACACTATGCCAGTGCAAACCACATTGATATTACAGCCGAACAGAAGAAAGCAATCAAAGATAAACAGATACATCATAGATATACAGAGACAGCAGCAGAATATATGATGGCAAATCTAACAATGGAAGAAATGGAACAGGCAATGAACACCCTAAAAAAGAAGACATCACCAGGAAAGGATGGAATCACAAATGAAATGCTAATAGGACTAGGCACTAAGGCAAAAAAGAAACTACTAGCAGTCCTAAATTACAGCTGGAAGAGGGGAATAGTCCCACAGGCATGGAAGGAAGCTATACTAATACCAGTCCCAAAGAAAGGAAAAGACCTGGAAGAACCAAATGGCTATCGACCTATCAGTCTTCTTAGCTGTGTAGGAAAATTAATGGAAGCGCATTATCAATGGCAGGCTAACATGGCATCTGGAAGAAAACCAACTCTTAACACCCCACCAAGCAGGATTCAGAAAGTACAGATCCACTGAAGATCAAATAACCTATATAGCTCAGGAAATAGAGGATGCCTTCCAAGAGAAAAAGCACACACTAGCGGTCTGGATAGATTTAGAAAAAGCATTTGATAAAGTATGGAAGGAAGGACTGAAAGTAAAACTGCAAAAAATGCATTTTTGTGGGAAAATGTACAAATGGATCAGCCACTACCTTGAGAACAGAACTGCCAGGACAAAAGTACAAGGACAAACCAGCAAAATGATGCTGTTGGAGCAAGTGTCCCCCAAGGAGGAGTTCTTTCACCAACATTATTCCTAGCATATATAAACGACATCACGGAAAATTGTCCAGCCAGAGTACACACATCATCCTTTGCAGATGACCTAGCCATATGGACATCTGAAGAATATATTAGTATAGCTAACAGCAGAATACAGCAAGCCCTATTAGCGCTAGAGGACTGGTCAAAATCATGGCTAGTGAAGATAAGTGAGGAGAAAACAACATGCACAGTATTCTCTCTCTCAACTAAAACTCAGCAACCTAAGCTGGTATTGAATGGAAAAATATTGCGCCATGAAGAAAATCCAAACTATCTAGGAGTCACCTTTGATCGTCGCCTGACATGGAAGACACAGGTTGAGAAAAATCGAACAAGAGCAAGGCAAAGAATGGCAATCATGAAAAAGCTTGCTGGTACAACGTGGGGAGCAGATGAGAAAGTTCTCAAGAAGTTATATACTGGACGGGTGAGGCCAGTACTGGAATATGGCATTGCAGCTTGGGCAACAGCAGCTAAGTCAAACTTTAACAAAATAAGTAGAGTCCAAAATCAAGGAATGCGAATCATAACTGGAAGCCTGAAGACAACGCCTATTAATGAATTAGAAAAGATCACTTGTTTACAACCAATGCAGGATAGAAGAGATAGCAGAGCCCAGCAACAAGCTGAAAAATTTAAAAGATTGACAGAACACCCTATGTATAAAAGGTTTAGTGGTTTCGGAAAGGGAAGACTGAAGCGTAGCAACTTTGTAGAAACTGCAAAACGAAAGATTAGGGCAGATCCCATACTTAACATATCAACAGTCAAACCCATTTACAATGCAGACAAGTTCCCAGCTTGGAGACAGCAGTTACTGCCTGAGATGATAGAAAACATTCCTGGTATTGAAAAAAAGAACACTCAACATGAAACCGAAAGAAGAGAAATAACCCTAAACTACATAAAAGAACATTACCCAAGCAGCAATTGGACCCATGCATATACAGATGGATCAGCCAAAAATTCAATAGAGAATGGAGGAGGAGGAATTCTCCTAAATTTAAAAAATGGAGTGAAAAAAACACATTCAGTGGCAACTGGAAAGTTTTCAAGTAACTTCAAAGCGGAGGTAGAGGCTCTGAAAACTGCAGCAGAAATGCTCTTGATGGAGGAAAATAAAGAGACGCAAATAGCTATCTTCACAGATGCAAAGTCAGCTGTCTCAATACTGAAGAGCAATAACAGCACAGAAATAGCTGACCTAAGAGCAGCACTCCATGGTCTATGCCAGAAATCCAAAAAAGTTGTAATACAGTGGATACCATCACATTGCAGTATACCTGGAAATGAAGAGGCTGACAGACTGGCAAAAGAGGGCGGACGACTACCACAGCCTGACATAGACATAACCTATAATGAGGCAAAGAGGTTGATAAAAAGCACTTATAGAACCAAATGGGAATCAGAGCATCCAGGCCACCAGAAGGATGATGCATATTACAAACTCGACCGAAGAGAACAAGTAGCAATCTTCAGACTCCGCACAGGACACAACAGGTTGAAATACCACTTGTTCAACAAACTAAAGATAGGAGATACAGATGAATGTAATTGTGGAACTGGTAAAATGACAGCTAAACATTTGCTGCAAGAGTGCCCAATATATGCAGAACAGAGAAAGATATTTTGGCCCACACCTGCTTCATTGGAGGACAAGCTCTATGGAGATATCAACAAGCTCAAGTCGACTGCAGCTTACTTTAACTGTATTCAGGTTGACATTTAAATGTACATGAAGAAGTATTTAGACTGCCACACTTCATTACCACAGGCATGTCGGTTACACAAGCCTCCCAGAGGCATGAAATGGAATATTGCTTGGATAGCAAATCCATTACGTGGAAAGTCCTAATCGAAAGCTCACTGTGCGGGCTTCAAAAAAGGTGGAAAAAGTGTCCTAGTGGCACAAAATGGAATATTGCTTGGATAGCAAATCCATTACGTGGAAAGTCCGAGTCGAAAGCTCACTGTGTGGATGTCATCTGCAAACTGCATTCTTCTGGCTTCTGGAAGAACAGCCTATGGTGAACGGAAGGCCCAATATACGGAAGTGAGGCTAAGCAGCCATGTGCAGGACGTGACGATTCCTTGGGTGAGCCCAGTACCAGAGCGGTGTGTGATGGCTCTGCAATTATGGAAGCCTCCTTGGATGGCGGGGAATGCCCATGGTCTGCCCCTGCCTTCCCTTGAGGGCCGACCAGGATGCCTTTGGCTGTTCTATATGGGCCAGCTGGGATGGGAGATAACACCACAACAGTGAGAGTCTAACGTCCTAAGAAACCCCCGGGAAGGTTAACCCGGTCAACAAATGCCCGCAGAAGTCGGATGTGTCGGCCTAACGGCGCAAGAACGCAGCTCTGCTGTAAACAGGCACAACGCAATCACGTCCGGAAAAAAACTCCGGATGAACGAAGAAGAAGAAGAAGAAGAAAGAGAGATGCACACAAAAGTAAGCTATTTAAAAAAACTGGTCAAGGTGGTTAAAAGCGAAAAATGGGCAGAGGTGTGTCAAAGAGTAAGCACAGACAAGTCACTGAAATTGTGCTGGCGACTACATAAAAGCATGGGTGGTGTAGTCAAGAATAAGAGCATTTCAGACTTCCAAGGTGCTGACCTCACCTGGCAGAGGACTGACGAGGACAAGGGCAAAGCCCTCTTTGAACGCTACCTTGAGCAGGGCAACCAGACAGACATGGGAGGCCGAAATCTGGCCAAGGAGGTCACCTCAGACAGATGCAAGGCCCAGAACACTTCGGAGGAAGACACAGTGACAGTGAAAGAAATCAAGGCTGTGCTTCGACGATCAAAAAACAGTGCTCCAGGTCCTGATGGCATAAGATACGACGACATAAATAGGTGTACCGACAATGAGCTAGAGAAACTAGCAGACATGTACAACAACAGTATAGGGAGTGCTAGCATCAAGGAGGAATGGTTACACAGCTATCTGATTCCCTTGCCGAAGCCTGACAAAGACCACAAAAAAATTCAGGGATATAGAATTATAACCATGCAGAATACAATAGGCAAGCTGCTGGAGAAGGTAATTGCCAGGAAAATATCAAGCCAACTAGAGAGGCAAGGTGTTTTCCCACCTACCCTTGGTGGGTACCGTCCAAAAAGAGAAACCTGAACCAATGCAGCAGTCTTTGCCCATGATGTCTATGAAGGTTTCCACTCAGGCAATGAAACCGTTGCTGCAGCGATTGATCTTGAGGACGCATACAACAGAGTACCACTGGATTTTTTAATGTTTCAGCTTCTTGAACTAAACGTAAGTCCATTCCTCCTTAGTTGGATCGCTGCAGCCCTCTACCAACGGAAAGTAGTTTTTAGATGTGGCAGTTGGACTTCGGAACCAACAACAATATATCCTGGCCTACCACAGGGATCACCATTATCTCCGGTACTGTTCAACGCCTACACAGTGAGAATCACCAGTGAGCAGATCACTGGACCTGGCAGGACATTATCATGTTTTAGTGTATCGTCAGGGTAAGGATAGAGAGGAGGTTGCTGTGGAACTACAAACCGAACTCAATCGCATAAGTACTTGGTTTGATGAAGCTGGGGCAATGGTCAACCCAACAAAGGCAACAGTGACTTGGTTCTCGTTGAATAATCATATTGTCAACAATCCAACACCAACTGTAATGCTGTGTTCAGAGACGGTGGAAAGAACGCAGGCAATGAATTACCTGGGGATACGGTTTGATCGAAGCCTTGCTTATAATGTGCACATAGACCAGGTGATAACAAAGGCCAAGCGGGGTTTGGCAGCGATGAGGGTGATGGCGGCAGCAAACTGTGAGCAGCGCCATCTATGTCTTCTGTACTAGGGGCTGGTCATGTCTGTTTTGGAGTATGCAATGGCAATCCTGACTCTCAGCCATAAGCAGATAGAAAGAATGGAAAGGATACAGAATGAAGCTATGCGCATTATTCTTGGATGTACAAGAGATACAGCATGCAGGGCGATGCGCTACCTTCTTGATTTTCCAACCATTGAAGAGAGAATACAAGTTTGCAGGGCACGCGCCTACCTCAGAATTAACGCAAACACACAACATCCACTGCATAGTGAAATTAGGAAGGTGAAGGGCAGCAGGTTAAAAAGAGGGCGGTCGTGGATGGGTCAAGCCGAAGACATTCTTCAACAGGTGTGTTCACTTGAGGACTTAGAACCTGGCGAGGAGTGGGTGCAAGTGCCAACAGACTTCTGCACATCCTTTCAGTTTGCATCCAACTAGATAGAAAATGCAGACAAGAAAATCCGGCTGCTGTGGAGGCTGAAGTACTAGCGTTGATTTTCGAGAATTCGCTAGACGGTGACGCGGTCATCTACACAGATGGGTCGGTCGTCCGACATGTGAGAAGCTCATGGGCCTTTACAGCTCGGGCCGGAGGGAGAATTGTGAAGGAGGACTCTGGTGCTTTCACTGAAACCACAAGTAGCCTGACCATGGAAGTCATGGCAGTAAGTAAAGCAATAACATGGCTCGAGACACAGACATTCACTAGGGCTTGTTTCCTTAGCGACTCAATGAACATGATCAAGAGGATAGAGGAGGGGTCGATCCGAAGAGAATGGTTGCTGCCTCTGAAGCGGTCTCGGCTGGCAAAGATTAGTTTCATCTTCGTGCCAGGTCATGCGGGAGTACAAGGAAATGAGCGGGCGGACAAGCTCGCAGGTGAGGCTACTGTGGAGGGCGGACGCGCCATGGACCAGGCTGACATTCTGAATGCTCTACGAGAAGTGAGACTTTTGCGAGAACCAAGTGATGACTGTGAATCTACAACAATGGCCAGACTGCGGGAGCAGCAAATTAAAAGAGGGGTGGCCAAACAAGAACACTACGCAGGAAGCCAAAGAAGATTGATAAACCAACACAGAACTGGCGTCGTTAGCCGCTACACGCTGCGGGATTTGCTGAGGAGGGGATCCGAGCACTTATGGACTGAATGGTTCGATGTGCAACGAGGATGATCTGTCGACTAACTAACTAACTAACTAACTGAAACTAGTATGAACAAACTCCCACAATTTACACACTTATGCAGTGACTGGCAAGAACTGGCAAGATAGAGGGGAAGAGAACAAGGGGAAAACAGAGAAGTAAATACTGGGATGGCTTGACCACGTGGCATGGTCGAGACAAGAACACTGAGCTGTTCCACGACTCTGGTGATCAAGTGAAATGGCGAATCATGACCGCGCACGCTTACCTTCTTCTTCTTCTTCTTCTTCTTCTTCTTCTTCTTCTTCTTCTTCTTCTTCTTCTTCTTCTTCTTCTTCTTCTTCTTCTTCTTCCCAGCCCTAGCCACAAACTGACTTCCCAGTCCTAGCCACAAAATAATTTCCCATTGTCATTGACAAAGATTCTGAGAATCGAAACGTCTGTGTGTCGTATTGTACGCGTTCGTGTGTATTTTATTTTATTTTATTATTCATTTTATATATTTATTGAGTGCTTCTGATTTCGGATTTTCACCTGTATTTCGCGATACGTGGATCTCCTTGTAAGGTATATGTAACGTTGTTGATATTTAGTGCGTTTTTTCTCGCAGGAGTTTAATAAATCAAAGAGTCAACCAGCCAATAAATCAAGTAACTAAACAATCAACCACCTAATGAAACAACTGATCAATCCATCAACCAACTATTCTATCAATCAATCAACTAATCAGCCAGCTAACTAACCAATCGGCCCACCAAACAACCAACCAACTAACCAACCAACTAATCAACCAACCAAACAAACTAATCAACCAACCAACCAACTAATCAACCAACCAACCAACTAATCAACAAACAACCAACCAACTAATCAACCAACCAATTATATTGCATTGGCATCTTTTTGTCTTGACAGACGATAGTTTGGTACATTGTGCTTCAAAAAGGCATAATAACTACAACCTATGGCGGTGGCGAATATGGCTGATAAGGCCAATTCGCGCTGTAAATGTTCGTCCACAGTGGATGCATGTGAACACATGGTCATTAAAATAACCAATTAACTAATCTAATAACCAACGGGCACTGTCTTCACATCGACACCGCAAGGTACAAGAGGAACAAGATGAGATGAGTAAGGATGGGATGAGATGAGATGAGATGAGGTGACGACCTCGCCTCCCAGGTCGACGCAGTCCATAATAGATCAGGAAATGTCCAGGCGTGACACTAATCACATCACTCCTCGCACGCCGATTGCTGTATACATACATTCTTAAGGTCGGCACCGTATACCTCATACGCTTCAAAGTTCGCTTTGAACTCAAGCTTAGTACATACACGTGTATTTTTACATGTCTGTATTTTCTCATTATGTTGTTTTGTTTGTTTGTTTGTTTATTTGGTTTTTTTTTTTTTTTTTTGAGAGGGGGGGGGGGGGGGGGGTGCTCGATCGCTTTGAGCTCAAACGTAGACCATAAGACCACTTTTAGTAGTGCTGGACTGAATTTGGCGTGCACATTAGCTTTCCCTATTACCAATGTCTCTCGCCATCAGGCGAACCCACTCCGACTTCAGAGGTTCTTGTAATTTACGTTCCAAAGTCAAGGACGAGAAGCCAGCATTTTAGCCCAACTGACAAGTGTAAGGGTTTAACATCCTACCTCAGCATCAGCACGTCGTATGTTTAAGAACTCTTTTATGATGATTGTGGAGCCAAAATGTTCCAAATGTGTGACATGTTCAATGTCTTCATTGTTGCATGTGATCTTTATTTGTGACAGGTTCAGTGTCTTCATTGCTGCATGTAATCTGTATTTGCCATCACCTCCTGCCCCTATGGGCTGTTTGCAGTTTACCAGACAAGTGAACGTTCATTTATTTGTTATTGCTTTATGAACGAGAGATAACCACTTAGGTTCAACTGCCCAGTGTTCAAAAAGATTTTCTCTGATGTAAGGGACATAACTCTATTAATGTTTCCACGTTTATCTTTGGCAGAGTTCTCTCCTATAATCTCAGAACTTCGATGGAACACACTTCAGTGGGGATGCGAGCTCGTTAGCGTGATTAATAAGGAGATGAGCTAATAATGTTTTCGAGCGCAGTCACACAACATTTCGACACCTGCGTTCGTCGTCCCGCTAAGTGAGGAATAGACTAGCCACCTATTTATCCACGTGTTTAAGCCTGCAAGGTTTGCTAACCCCATCATATCGCAACCCCCATAATAGGTTCCCGCTTCGCAACCTGCTGTATAAGTGGCGAATGTAGCATGGCACGGTATATGATCCATCAAGAATGATGATGACCAGTCATTTCTTCCATTGGGGTTGAAAGTTTGGAGCCGTGAGTTCTAAGATGGCTGGCAAGGCGTATTTTGGCTCGAAATGTTCTTTGACAATGTGGGCAAAGAATGCTTGACGTTCCAGGAGGAAGGTCTCCTGTGGCGGTTGTTTTGTCCTGTCTTTCATTTTTCCACAGCTCTTGCAGTCCTGTTTGCTTCGCAAGTGACTACCCTTGCGTAATGATCTTCGCAACGATTTTCGGTCTTTGGCAGCAGTCTTCCATTTGTCGTGGTGAATTCCACAGCTTTGATGTATATCTTTAGAGTGTCTTTAAAGCTTTTCCTCTGGCCTTTTGGGAGCGTTTACCACGACGCAGCTAACCGTATAAATTTTGTTTAGGGAGTCTGTGATCTGGCATGCGCGTCAGGTAGCCATCCCAGTTAATCTGATTCGTCATTATACTGGGCATGGACGCTCTTTCTAAGACTTCAGTGTCCGGGATCCTGTCGTGCCATTTAATTTTCAGTAATCTTCCTAAGGCAGACTGTATGGAAATGGTCTAGTTTCTTAGAGTGTTGCTGGTAAAGCCCACAGCGATATGTAAAAATATGGGACTCGTACCGTAAAAAGAAAATGGTCGATGTCTAGTAAAGGAGAGCTTGGCAAATGACACCACAACTTCTGAGAATGGAGGTGGATTCGGTTACTGCAGTTTTCCACTTGTTGGGGAACAAACTGTATACGCATGTCGTGATTGTGACTGATTCGCAAAGCAAGCTGACAAATGTGAAAACTGGCATACTTCGTGCTGGGTGGCATGCATGAATACAGAGGTCGTGGTTTGTGAGCATTTGCTGGATCTTTTCTCCAGGACACGCTGGTGTGGTTGAAAATGAACATGCAGACAGATTAGCTGGTGCCACATCATTAAGGGATGATTTCATGCACGATAAAGCAGATGTGGTGAAGGTACTCTGGGAGCGCGTGAATACTGCAGAAGAATAGATAAACTATCGTGGTCTAGAGAGAATGGGGCATCAAGGGGTGCTCAGAAAATTTGTTCGACAGTCGTCACTCAGAGGTAAAGCAAGACGGACATATAATTAGATTGTAATGGGCACCATTGGCATTGGAACTCTTCGTTGGCTGTTGAAGATGAGGACTTGGCGCCTATGGGAATGTCCGAAGTGCAATGATGTCGGTTCTAGACTCGACTCAACTCAGCTCAACCTTAAGCTAGTACCCCTCAATGTGTGTAAAGCGGCGCTTTACTAACTTGCTATATAAGCGGGAATAATTGGTAGGGGGGAGGGGGGCGCTGAAGGGACAATGGCAGTCATTTTCCAACCTGTTGGTTGTGATTTCTCATTGTAAGCGCCTATGATATCTCAACACTAATGAAATGGGCCATGTGGGGTATTAATGAAGTAGGCTATGTGGGGCACTACTGAAATGGGCTCTGTGGGACGCTACTGAAGTGGGTTCCCTGGGACACTAATAAAGTGGACGCCTTAACAATATTAGACAATATGTTTTACGTGAGATTGATCTTATAGTTTTGACAACCAATTCTTTGAGACCTAGTCTGCTACTGGGTACCAATTAAAGTTCTAGAAAGTTAATGCGACCGGCATAATATTAATGACCGACATAATATTAACGAGACCACTCTTTGAGTGACGACTGGTGTATGTAAATTTGGGACTAACCCGATAGAGCTGATAAGCATGCCGGGGATGAAAAGAATCAATTTTCAAGGGGATTTAATTCATAAGGTTCAATGATGTAATTGTATAGCCTCGAAAGCTAGTCATGGAATCTATGTATGTATTATCATACCTACCTACTTACATATAAAACTACATATCTACTAAAATACATAAGACTATCTCTATCTGTCTGTCTGTCTATCTGTCTATCTCTCTCTGTCTCTCTCTCTATCTATCTATCTATCTATCTATCTATCTATCTATCTATCTATCTATCTATCTATCTATCTATCTATCTATCTATCTATCTATCTATCTGTCTGTCTGTCTGTCTGTCTGTCTGTCTGTCTGTCTGTCTGTCTATCTATCTATCTATCTATCTATCTATCTATCTATCTGTCTGTCTGTCTGTCTGTCTATCTGTCTATCTCTCTCTCTCTATCTATCTATCTATCTATCTATCTATCTATCTATCTATCTATCTATCTATCTATCTATCTATCTATCTATCTGTCTGTCTGTCTGTCTGTCTGTCTGTCTGTCTATCTATCTATCTATCTATCTATCTATCTATCTATCTATCTATCTATCTATCTATCTGTCTGTCTGTCTGTCTGTAGGGTCTGTCTGCCGGTCTGTAGGTCTGTTTGCCGGTCTGTAGGTCTGTCTGTGTGTCTGCCTGCCTCTCTCTCTTTCTCTCTCTCTTTTCTACTCTCTTTCTCTCTCTCTCTCTCTCTCTCTCTCTCTCGAGAGAGAGGATATAATAAGTCTTTATTTTATAAGTCTTTATTTTCAAAGGGTTAAGAATTGGGCCTGCGTGCCCAATTCTTACCCTTTGAAAATAAAGACTTATAAAATAAAGACTTATTATTATCTCTCTCTCTCTCTCTCTCTCTCTCTCAACAACATGCATTTGACAATTTTCTCCCTTTGTGAATGTAACATGTACAATAGTTAGTATATGTTGGAAAGAAGGGCCGAATGTAAGACGGGCCTGAGTGCCCAGTGTGTGACCCTTTGAAAATAAAGTTCTTTCGTTCGTTTGTTCGTTCATTCATTCACTCTCTGTCTGTCTGTCTGTCTGTCTGTCTGTCTATCTGTCTGTCTCTCTCTCTCTCTCTCGTCACCTCTCTCTCTCTTTTTTTTTTTTTTTTTCTCTTCCCCCCTCTCTCTCCCCCTTTCCCCCCCATCCCCCCTCCCCCCCTCCTCTTTTTTTTTTTTTTTTTCTTTTTTTT
>JACEFZ010003152.1:0-15000 GCA_014155875.1 Cepaea nemoralis
TTTCCTACTTTTTTTATAAGTTTAGGTGATATATTTCTCTGTTTGGACGATACCTTTTCATACTTGCTTAACAAAGTTTTGTACTTTTCATAAGTTTGGTTGGGGAATTTCGTTACTTGGTCAATCTTTTTTCTCCTTTGGCTAACAAATTTTCCTATTAGGCAAGGTATTTTCCCTTGGTTAAAATATGTTCCTACTTTTTATAAGTTTGGGTGATATATTTCTCTGTTTGGTCGATACATTTTCATACTTGCTTAACAAAGCTTCGTACTTTTCATAAGTTTGGTTTGGGTATTTCGTTACTTGGTCGATCTTTTTTCTCATTTGACTAACAAATTTCCCTACTTTTCATAAGTGTGGACAAGATATATCGTTACGTGGTCAATATTTTTTTCTATTTGGCTAACAAATTTTCCTATTTGGTTAACATATGTTCCTACTTTTTATAAGTTTGGGTGATATATTTCTGTATTTGACCAATAATTTTAATATTTTGTGTAACATATTTTCTTATTTGACGGTTGAAGTGGTACATAGAAGGTGTACTTTTGTCTGGTTGTGAAGTGTGGCACTGAGCAGGTACACTGAAAAAAACATATATTGGTCTTGGAAATGGCTTTCTGGAGAAAGATGTAAAAGACACTATGGCCACATAGAAAGGAAATGAAAGTGTGGATGTCTAATTTGATACGTGATAACGTCGCTGGTTATGACGGCGGACATGTGACCTGTCATGTTACGTGCATTGCCTAAGGTTGAATCGGGGTAGTTTAATGTGTTGATGCCCGGGTGTCCTTTGGTGTAACCGGATAACACTAGGACTACGCGGTTATAGAAAAAGAGAGAAGTGGGTGACCATTTTACCCTTTGGATGCAGTGTTGATGATGCAGTGTATTCACTCCTATACACAGTGATCATCATACGTTAGGTTCCCTGACTCGACAACCGATAGGACACCCTTTTTCTATAGTTTCCCTCTTAACCACGTGTCTCAGATGTCCCATTACCCCTGTGACCGGATGTGACGCCATATTTGACCAGTTTTAGTGAATGAGACGTAGTTTGGTTGTAGCAATTACCCATGTGTGATAGGGTGCGACGCCATCTTTGACCGGATGTATCTATTATCCATGTGTGTCGACTGTACCACTAGGTGCTATTGATCAATACAAAATCAGTGCTCGAGGCGCTCCTGTCAAGGAAATTGCCGATAGTAAGGACATTACTTTCTGAACTTAGCAGTCGGCATAACGTCTTGATCATTTCATCGATCACTTTAACCATCATCATGTCACTACACATACCATACCCTACAATTTAAGTGATCCTTCGACCACTTGATCACTACTTCACCAGTACTTGACCACTATTTGACTATGTCCTTACTTATTTTACCATCACCGTTTCACTACACGTACCATACCCTATAATTTAAGTGGTCATTCGACTACTTGACCACTACTTGACCACAATTTGAGCACCCCTTGACCAACTCTTGATCATCACCATGTCACTATACCTACTTTCACCGTCAATTTAAGTAGTCACTCGACCATTTACCACTACTTGGCCACTACTTGAGCACGTCATCGATCACTTTAACCAACACAGGCTCACTACACGTACTTTCCCTTACACTTTAAGTGGTCACTCGACCATTTGACCAGTACTTGCCCGCTACTTGATCACTACTTGACAACGTCACTACTTAATTTATCCATCTCTGTTTCACTACACGTACCATACCCTACAATTTTCTCACTTGAGCGGTTGACCACTGGTTGAGCACTACTTGACCACTGCTTGACCCCGTTGTCGACCATTTTACCATCACCGTTTCAATATACGTACTTTTCTCTACCTTTTAAGTGTTCATTCGACCCCTTGACTACTGGTTGACCGCTACTTGACCATGTCATCGATCACTTTAACCACTACCATAATCTTAGGGACATCGTCCTCTACAATTTAAGTGGTCACTCGACCACTTGACCACTACTTGACCATTGGTTGACCACTACTTGACCACTAATTTACCACCCTTTAATCATCACCATATCATTATAACCACTTTTCCCTAAAATTTCCTTACTTGACCACTACTTGACCACTAATTTACCATCCTTTAATCATCACCATATCATTACAATCACTGTTCCCTAAAATTTCCCTAAAATTTTCGTCACTTAACCAACACTTGACCACTACTTGACCACTAATTTACCACCCTTTAAGCATCATCATATCATTACAATCACTTTTCCCTAAAATTTTCCTTACTTGACCACTGCTTGACCACTAATACCTGTTACCCACCCCTTACCGCCGAATGATACTACACTATATCCATTACAATCAGCGATCTTTAGCTTTCAAGGTTTCATTTGTAACACGTGTTATGTTATTGAATAAGTCACTACGACCCTCTACATAGCACTACTAGCCGCTACCCACCCCTTAATAAATTTAAGTAAGTTATACCCGCTAAAATCATTAAAATCGGTCATCTTTACTTTTTAAGGTTTTCATTTGTACCCCGTATGATGATAGTAAAAAAGCCACGGTGACACTCTAAAAATCACTAATAGCCGCTACCCACCCCTCACCAACGAATTTCACTAAGCTATACCCGCTAAAATCAATATTATCGGCCATTTTTACTTTTTAAGGTTTTTTCATTTGTAACCCGTATGATGATAGTGTATAGGCCACTACGACACTCTACAAAGCACTAATAGCCGCTACCCACCCCTCACCAACGAATTTCACTAAGCTATACCCGCTAAAATCAATAATATCGACCATCTGTACATTTTAAGGTTTTCATTTGTAACCCTGTGATGATAGTGTTTAAACCCAAATCACCTAGCGTCACCCCACGCGCCCACCCCCTCGCCACCACCCCGCACCCCGTCGTTATTTATTTTTATTTTTATTTATTTTATTTTATTTTTTAATAATTAATTAAAATTTTTATACACCCACTCAATAGTTATCTGCCCTTAGAAACATAAAATCTTAGAATTATCGCCCTTAGATATGACCTAGATACCACCCCGTACCCCACCCAACTATATGACCAAGGGGGAGTGAAAATCAGCCGAGGTCAAGGTCAATTGCCGGATTAATCCGGCAAATACGACCCGAAACGTGCATTTATAACTACTCACATGTTGTTGTTGTTGTTAATGCTGTTGGTGGTGGTGTTATTTTGTTGTTTCGTGCTAGGCTGTCAAAATGTCTGCTTTGTTAGTGGGTGCTCGGTGGCACACACTTCCCAGCTCACACATCCACGCCAAGAGAGAGAGAGAGAGAGAAAGAGAGAGAGAGAGAGAGAGAGAGAGAGAAAGAGAGAGAGAGAGAGCAGACAGACAGACACACACACACACGTACAGCCTCTCTCTCTCTCTGGCAAACTACACTGCATTACACGAGTATACACTTGCATACTACTCGCCTACTTTTACCTATGTAACTGATGATCTGCTTGTTTGCCTATCTAAACCCGTCTACCGCAGACCTGACTTATTTTACCTACCTGTCTGTTTTACATATCAATCTTTCAGTCTACCGCCTACCATTGAAACATTAATCAACTTACTTGCTTGCATACACATTTATCAAATTACCTGCTTTTATATGTAACTAATTAGCTGACTTTATGTCGTCCACCCATCTCTGTCTCTGTCTCTCTCTCTCTGTCTCTCTCTGTCTCTCTCTCTCTCTCTCTCTCTCTCTCTCTCTCTCTCTCTCTCTCTCTCTCTCTCTCATATACTACTGGCACCTTGCCAACTAGACAGATGATAGTTTGTTATATCGGGCTTCAAAAATAGCACAAAGCCTGGGTTAAATTGTAGAGACCATGTAGAGCACGATCCCTCCTCTCTCGGCCTGCCTAGTTTATTCCAGACGAAAGCAACATCTACATCTGGAACAAGACAAGCTGCAGAAGTTGCTGAATCAGCAAAGCAATGCTCTAACTGTCCGCCTGTCGGGGTTTCGATCCTAGATCAATTGTCAGCCAAGGCTTATGGCTTGGTCTGCCCTGCCAAGACATGTAGTCTTTAGGATGCAATTCCTCGCACCAGGATAAGGCTTGTACCCTCCCAATTGCGCTCCTCCGCCGGATTACCGTTAGTACAATGTGGGGTGTTGGTTTTGGTAAGCGCCGCACAACATTAGCTAACAGAAAGCCGGTGTGTGTGTGTGCGCGCGCGTGCGTGCGTTGGCGCGCGCAGGTCTATGTGCTTTCTTCCATTTCTTCATCTCTCTCTCTCTCTCTCTCTCTCTCTCTCTCTCTCTCTCTCTCTCTCTCTCTCTCTCTCTCTCTCTCTCTCTCTCTCTAATCAGCTGCGGCAGTTCGATACATCTACCTGTATTTATAACAGCCATGTCAAAAATCAGTTTTAGTGCGTCCAGTATTATTTACTATTACACATTTTCCATGCGTTTATAATGCATATATTCTTTGTTATTGTAGTTCTTGTCCAAGATTAGCTCTATAAGTGTTGTATGAATGAAATAATGTATGAGACCAAAGATGTCAGACGGGCCAGCGCGCAACTCTAAACCCTTTGAAAATAAAGTGTTCTCTCTCTCTCTCTCTATTTGTTCTTTCTTTTACTTTCTTCATGCCCCCCCCCCCCCCCACCTTTTTTTTTTCTCTTTTGTTTTCAACGTGTCTATCCTTACACCATTCTCTCGCCCGCTTCATTACCTCCTTGGACAAAATAAATAGAAGCGAAAACAGCAGTTTGGGTACAGAAAACAAGGCAACATGATACGAGCTATAAATCTCTGATATATATCTCCAGATCTCTCACTGTGGACCTGCCAGAGACAAACACTGGAACTTGGGCTGTGTCTCCAAGCCATGAATGTTATCTACCTAATTATTGGAAATCGTGAATGCTATCTTTGTAAACTGGAACCTGATTGGCTGATCCGTTAAGCTTTTCGGCTATGCAGAGTTGAGGCAGAGTGAGATTCTGATTTCGCAGACTGGGGAACGTTGTGAATTTTAGGCCTGTCGTGGCAGACCTACGGCGAGAGGGATGGGTGCGGGTGGGATCCAAGGATGTATGCCGGCCCGCGGAGAGCTGATGAAGTTTAACGAAGTGTTGTCCATAGAAATATCAGGTCTTATGAAGCCAATGTTCCTGGGGGGAACTTGGATAACAATGCCTGCTTTATACCTTCCCTTTCGTCTCCTTCTTCTTTATTCATGTCTCTGCCTATGGACATGCACTGGGCTAACTTATGTGCGAGAGAGAGAGAGAGAGAGAGAGAGAGAGAGAGAGAGAGAGAGAGAGAGAGAGAGTGAGGGAGAGAGTGAGAGAGAGAGGAGAGAAATAGAGCGTGTGTACGTGTGTGTGTGTGTGTGTGTGTGTGTGTGTTTGCATGCATGTATTGTAAACAAAGACACATCCAGCCACTGGAGATGAAAACTCAACCGGCGGAAGCACGACTGAGAAATACACACTCGCACACACGCACACACCACAAAAGAAAGCAGCAACAAACAGATCGAGGCTGTCTCCTGACATTTACAGCCATGTTTTCCCACAACTGTCGGCCCGGCAGCCTCGGCAACAAAACAAACATATCCATTTCCCAAACGCAACAATGTGAAACTTTTGCTCTATAGTATTATGTTGCTGTTGTATTGTGCATCTTCTGTACTCACCCGCGCAGGCTGTCTTCTACTTTCGCACTTTCACCTCCACTGGGACATGGGCTCTAAACCCACTCACTTCAAGCAAGCCCTATCCTTAGCTACCCCACGCAATTTAGTTCATGCCCGGCCCAAATTATTCATTTCCCATACTACTTCTCTTCTCCGTACGTCTTTAGATCGTTCTCTTAATTCTTCTGCCCTGTGATTCCAAACAAAGACCTCTTTCTAGTTATGCTATTCTCGGGTTTTCTCAATGTTATGCCACGCATGATACGCTTATTACCTATTCATTTTATTGTCTAAACAAAAAAAGTTTGTGCCATTGAGCAGTCACTAACAAAGCAAACAGTTTGACAACTTCAGCACGTAACAACAACAACAACAACAACAACAACAACAACAACAACAACAACAACAACAATATATTTCTATGTTTGGACGCTGTCTTAATTTATTACAACTTCTATTTCAACCAATCAATCATGTGCCATGCCGGAAAGCGTGGGCGGTCATGACTCGCCATTTCACTCGATCACCAGAGTCGTGGATCAGCTCAGTGTTCCTGTCTCGTCCATGCCATGAGGCCAAGCCATCCAGGTATTGTTCTCTTGGTCTTCCTCTTGGTCTGTTCCCTTTGATCTTGCCAGTTGTCACCAAGTTCTCCAATCCATTTCTTTTTGGTCCAAAAAATTTTGACTGTCTACGTCTAATTTCTCTATTTCAATAAAGACAGTAAAAACACTACAGATTTATGTGTTCAACACATTTTCAAATGTTTCACAAATTTGTATCTATTTTCCAAACAGTATACGGTGCATGTTTCAAAGGATTGTCGGTGCATGTTTCAAAGGATTGTCGGTGCATGTTTCAAAGGATTGTCGTTTTAAATAAATATAATATATGTTTTAAACAACAATAATGTTTTCAACTAATATCTATGTTTAAAACAAACATTTATATTTTAAACAATCATTTATGTTTTCAAGTAATGTACGTGTTTGAAACAAATATTTATGTTTTAAATTAATATCTATGTTTGACACAAATACCCATGTTTTCAATTAATATTTTTTCCATTAAAATTTAAAATGTCTTTCAACAAATATTCATTTTTCATAAATAACCAATATTTTCAAAAGCTATGTACGCTTTCAACAGCTATCTGTTTTCAAAAGTCATCAATGTTTTCACAATTATCTATGTTTTAACAACTGTCTATCTTTATTACAAATATTGATGTTTTAAACAAGTATTTATGTGTGGAATAATTATCTATGCCTTAAAAGTATTTATGTTTACAACAATTAAATTATGTATGCTTACACTAATTATCTATGTGTTCAGCAGTATTTGTTTTTTTTTACAGCAATTAAATTATCTATGTTTACACTAATTATCTATGTTTCAACAAGTATTAACAAATATCTATGTTCTGCACATGTACTGATATTTTCAAACAGAAAACAAAAGATATAAGTTTCAAATAAGCACCAATATTTTAAACATTATCAACGACTGCAAAAACAAATCCACAAGTTCAACAAAATCCATGTCTCCCATCGGGAATCAGTTTTCAATGTTTCCCATCCATGTTTTCATCGGGAATAAATTTTCAATATTTCCCATCCACGTTTCCATCGGGAATCAGTTTTCAGTGTTTTCCATCAATGTTTCCATAGAGGATCTGTTTTCAACGCACATTCACATGTTCAACAAAAATGTATGTTTCCCGTCCATGTTTCCATTGGGGATCTGTTGTCAACGCACATTCAAATATCACTACTTCTATTTCACTTTTCCAAATAACCTAGCAGTATCTATATTCCCAACCTATTTCCGCGTTATAACTTTCACAAATCTCGTGTTTCCTTCCACCTTCTCCGTCTCGCTGAAACGTTCAAATATCGGAAACTTTCATTCTGACGTCCATCGGCACGGCACAGCCAAACCAGGGCAGGGTGCGTCCGTCTCCCCTCGGAGCATCACCTATCTGCTTCCCTCGCTCTCTCTCCTCCATGTTTTAATGATCACATTTCGCTAACTTGCCCCGAATTACGAGTACACCTTTTTTTGCCAGGCAGGAACAGAAAAACAGTTGTCAGGACGCTAGGGTTTAACAGGCAGAGGAAACAGCGCTACTGTAAGCGTTGGGATTTTCCGGTGTTTGTAAATGTTTGTCATGGGTAAGTGTGAGCGTCGGTTTGATGAGGGGTCGGTGGTCGGGCGTCTAAGATATCTTGATGCCGCAATAGAAGTCACAGGCTTCAATCATGGGATGCCCTTCTGTCGTGTTTTGACCTTTGTTGGGGCTGAGGGATTTGGGTTTCACAATAACCTCCGCTTTGTATTTATCAGCATACCACATAATGGTGGCGGTGGTGTTATGATGGTGGTCGTGGTGTTGATGATAATGGTGATGGTAGTAACGATGATGGTGGTGGTGGCGGCAGTAATGATGATGCTGGTGGTAGTAGTAATGGTGGCGGCGGTAGTAATGATTATGGTGGTGGTAGTAGTGTGGTGGTGGCGGTGGCGGTAGTATTGATGGTGGTAATGGTGGCGGTAGTAATGATGATGGTGGCGGCGTAGTAATGATGATGGTGGTGGCAGAAGTAATGATGATGATGATGGTGGTGGCAGTAGTAATGATGATGGTGGTGGCGGTAGTAATGATACGGGTGGTGGCGATGATGACGACGGTGATAGTGGTGATGATGATGATGGTGGTGGCGGTGGTAGTAATGATGATGTTGGTGGCAGTAGTAATAATGATGGTGGTGGCAGTAGTAATGATGATGGTGGTGGCGGTTGTAATGACAAGGGTGATGATGATGATGATGATGATGATGATGACGGTGATAGTGGTGATGATGATGATGGTGGTGGCGGCGGTAGTAATGATGATAAAGGTGGTGGTAGTAATGATGATGGTGGTGGCAGTAGTAATGATGATGGTGGTGGCGGTAGTAATGACAAGGGTGGTGGTGATGATGGTGGTGGCGGTAGTAATGATGATGATGATGATGATGTGCTGACGGCGATGATGATGATAGAAAATACAAGTTAACACAAAATGAAAGTCCCCCATCTACACGCCGTAGACGAGCCCGTGGTGATATCCACAGATGTGTATATACAGTACCAACCGGCACTTCAGGGCTGAAGTAGTCAACATCACACCGGCTTCTATTACCTCCCACTACATTTCTGGTACCCACTGTAGGCAGAGTCGACCTGGGACCCCAAGTCAATTTTTAAAATCCTCCCTCGATGTGGATTCGAACTCTTGACCACCGGGCCGCGGCTTCCATGAAAGAAAATATTTCCCTAAGCAGCTTTCGGCGACAGTCACTGCATGAAAGGATGTGAACTGTACAGATTAACCGAGCTATAACGGGACAAAACCCGGTGCAATGAAGTAGATCTAGATCTTCTGTGAAAATCTGGATCACTTCTCTATTTCTTTAGTGTATGTTGTGTGATTTCTGCGGTATGTACCTGACGAGATGCAGCAAAATATGCAGACAATAAATCGTGATATCTATTGTTTGTGTCTTCGTTATTCAAATTAAGTACAATGTTACCTGGGGTAAACACTTCAGTCTCCACTGGCTTCATGCGCCCCGCTGCCTTCTGAATTCCCGAGTGAAATCCTCTCCCGACAGGTTGGGGGGAAATTTCAGAAGGCCTACAGTAACCGCCCGGAGAATGGTTAGGCACTGCTGTATGATATAGTGCCTGCGCTGTACGCGGGGTCAGAATCTCGAGTAATAACACAGAAACCGACTCAAAACTCGCTTTCTGACAAACGTCAGACGGTAACATCCCGTGTATATCTGTCTGTTCGTCCGTCCGTTGGTGTCTATCTCCCAGAGGTGTTTTCTTTCCCATCTCACTGCTGCTAGGCTGGCTGTGGCTTCTTGTGCCTGGGAGGGGGTTGTAGTGTGAGCTTGTGTGGGAGAGGGCGCACGCACGCACGCGCATACACCCACACACACACATATCATCAAGTTTCCGCTGTGTGTGTGTGAGACATAAATGTGTGTGAAAGGTAGTTTCTGCGGTTCCAAAACAAAGAAGTGAGCGTGTTTTGTTGATGAACAGTTACGAATGTATTGATTAAATAGAGATGTTTAATCACAATGTAATCTTTGTTGCTTGTTAGATTGCACTAGTTTTATCATATGACCACGAATCCTGGACAATAAGTAAACGCGTGAAATAAAATCCCTGGAAGCTATGGATATGTGGTTTTATAATAGAATGCTGACAATTATGAAAAAAGGTCGGCTATGTGTCGGAAGTGTTAACGGGCGCAATTCGTAATATTGCATACCACGTTCGAAACAGCTGCGGGCTATTTGGAAGCAGACCGCCTTGCGTTGGTTTCCATTCAATACAGTAGTATGAGTGCCGGATGAGGGTGCAGGGGCATAGTAACATAGACGGGGTATGGGAGTATGGACAGGGTGTCATGAAACAAACTGATGGAGGGCACAGTAAAATACATGTGAGGGGAAGTGGCAGGCAAAAGACAAACTCAGGGAATGAGTGTAGGAAAATATGTGCCAGAAAGTGTGAGGCAGTACGTGAGTAGTCTCATGGCTGAATTGCGGAGGAGGGGTGATTTTGTGAATAGGTGCAAACATGTGTCGGGGAGTACAGAACAAGAAACTCCACTCATGTACAGGAGATACAAATATAAAACAGTAGTGTGGTAGGAAGCGTACATATCAGGAGAAGGCGTCCACGGTAGGAGAAAGCGTAAACGGTTGGAGAAAGCGTAAACGGTAGGAGAAGGCGTCCACGGTAGGAGAAGGCGTCCACGGTAGGAAAAGGCGTCCACTGTAGGAGAAGGCGTCCACGGTAGGAGAAGGCGTCCACGGTAGGAGAAAGCGTAAACGGTAGGAGAAAGCGTACACAGTAGAATAAGGCGTACATAGAGGGAGAAGGCGAAAGGTGTCATGTATTGAGGTGAAGAAAGTTCCGTCCTGGAGTAAAACAGATCAGAGAACAGATGGTGACCGAGTACAACTTCAAGAAGACTGAGCAGGTCAGAGTTGCTGCTGATGAGTAAGAGAAGAGTGCACGAGCGCGTAGTTTCCTCCCTCTCTATCTCTCTCGGAAACAATTTTCTGCCTGGCTGAGTGTTCCTCTAGTTTTTACGTCAACCATGATAGATGAAGGGTGTGCTCCTGCCTTCTATATCGATATGCGCCGCCTCTGGAATGGCGGGTTTAGGGCGTCAGCGTCTCCCACACATAGACGATGTTTCATACCACTTGGAAACAATACTGGCAAAAATCAGTTGCAAGCGATTTGGAAGCAGTCCGCAAGGCGTTGATTTCTACGGCATGAGCGTCGATCACTCAGAAATCATTGGCAAACTACTACAAAACAAAACCTGCATAGTAAATCACAAATAGCCAGAAAATACTGGAATTTTCTGCGTTCGCTCAATCTGAACTCAAGGGAAGTCCTTCCACGTGCTATAACTTCTAGCGCACTAGACTGACTTTTGCGTGTAGATTAGCTTTCTTATTTCCAATGTCCCCCACCATTAGGCGAGCCAACTCTGACTTCAGAGGTACTACGTTCGAAGTCAAGGACGAGAAGTCAAAATTTTAGTCCAACTGACCGGTGTATGGATTGAACCCGCTACCTCGGCATCAGCAGATCGGATGTTTAAGAGCGAGCACTCTTATCTATTCAGCCATGCTGACCCCACAATGCTGCGGCTGATTGCGATGTCATGTAAAGGTCTTGCAACTAACTTGTAATGATTAGGACGCTACGCTGACAATTCCATAGGGCGTCAATTTCCGAAGAAATTCCCTGTCAACATTGCCAAAGGCCTTTTCATAGTCCGCACATCCAATATAGACAGGCAAGGTCAGTTCAGTGGTTTCATGTTAGATCCCATCGTTCGCTACGGGAAGGGAAGACTGATCCCTTATTCCCCCGTGCACTTGGGCCTACAATCTTTGATGGTCCTGACATTTCACATATCATATACATTTGACATGTAGCTGAATCTATGGCCCAACAATCGAGAGAACCAGTCTTGTGCAAACAGAAAGACATGATAGTCAGTTTAAAATTACCGTGGTAGACAATTGAAATTAATGTGTGAATATGTGTATATTTGAGCTTGAAGGATTTATCTAATCACACTAGTTTATGATGTGTGATATAGGCAGTATATACCTGACGAGATGCAGTGAAATATGCCAGGCAATAAATCGCGTAATCTATTATTTGTGTCTTCGTTATTCAAATTTCACATAGTCACAACAGATTTCTGCTAGGGAACTTGTATTTTGTAACGACGACCCCAGCTGATCAGTTTCGTTTCTATCCCATACGTGTTCTTGGTAGTTTCGTACATGAGTTCCTTGCCTGGATTGCCTACTGTCCATTACAACGGTAGTCCAGTAAATATCGGACTGAAGTATCGCCACATAACTAAGAGAGAGATGAACTGAAATTATTTGTACTATTTTGCGAAGTACCCTTTTACCACTGCAACACATTTTCCCCATCGAGCCACGAGCAACTGTAAGTGTATTCCGGCAGCATAACATCCTTTTGGCTAGTCCTTGGGCCAAAGGAGAACTACTTAACTCACTTCGTTATCTGCGTCAAACTTATGTCCTCCCAGAAGCTCTATCACAGGGCCAAAAAAGTGAAAATCACTCTGAGCCTATAAGGCCGGTGTGGTAGTACACCCCAATACAACTGGTCAATAACTGCCATAGTTTTGGTGGCTTTATGTGGTATCGCGTTGTCGTGTTTAAGAATAACACCTTTACTGGATAGTCATGTACGTTTACGTTGAATAGGCTTCCGAACTTTATAAAAATTGAGGTAATCCCTGATGATAATGTCCACAGAACTTTTCTTTATGTCAGAAGCGTACAATAACTTGCCGATCGTACAAAACAACATTTTCAACACTGTGTAAGTTAATACCACTTTTCGGTCGCACTTCATGGGGCTCATCCTCGATGGAATCACGAAGTTCATGAAAGTGTTTACACCATTCAAACACTTATGAAGGTACCACAGTCTGTTCTTCAGAAGCAGATGATAGTCGACGATGTCTTTCAGCGGGGTTTTGAAACCTTTGTTATATTGCTTCGTCTTCATTCTGTAGACATGGATTTTCCTAATGTAAAGGACATAATATTAGTCTCCCCACGCATATGACATTCCAGTTTTAGTTTATGAGCTGCTTGGAGATGGAGAGGTACAATGAAGTTGGAACTACAGCACCAGGTCGGGATAGAAGGGTCAACTCTTCCCACTCGTATAGAATTAAAGCCATATTCAGAGTACAGGAGGTTTATTGCCAAATTTATGACTGGAGAGCAACAAGCAGTCTACCAGAGGCTATACAACCAACCATCCAAACAGACAACCACGCAACTAACGAGCCAGAGAGCCAACCAACCATCCAACATACTTTCTCAATGAAGGTGAGAAAGAGCGTGGTTAACTATTATACACAACTCATCCTGACATAAAGAGCTTGCGTAGGGCATGGTTCGACATCGCTGCCTGCTAAATGAGGAACAGACTGGTCATTCGTTCCTCCAAGCTTACACAATATAATGGCTCTATGACAGCACAAGTCTATAGCAGGAAACTCTACGGACACTTGTGTATGCTTCTGTTTTAAAATCCTGCCTTATGAAAGCCAATCATAAGCAATCGTCAGCTAAGTAAGACATTACTTGGAAACTGCAGGCTTGTAGAAGAATCCCTGAAAGCACTGCGGGCAGATAAAGAGACGCACACGCAATACACTTATCTTAATTGCCCTAAAACCTGTTACATTAATCCCCCCAGTTCGCCAGCCTCCGCACTGGATAATTCTCCAGTTAACGTCTCCGGGCGTCAACAGTCTCTTCTCTTCGTGCTGCCTGGCAGTTGTGGAAAGTGCCAAGCTCCGCTCTGAGAAAGCTCTCGGCCGCGCAGATCAAGACACGGGTACAGCGTCTGCTGCCCCGCTAACGGGGTTGAAAAGGGAAACCGGGTTTAGGAAAGCATGGAACTAGAAAATGGCCAGCCCGTTGCTGGGTGCAAGGATGCACCTGGTAATCAGAGTGTCAGACGGTGCACCGGTGCAGGCTTGTTTTCGAAAAGCTGGATAAGGCAGGTTTTTTTTTTTTTAAGCAGTAAGTTGAGAAAATGTTGTTAACGATATAATTAATGTATGATGAGGGGAATGTTAGACGGGCGAAAAGTATTTATTGGGTGCTAGGTGAGGGGAGATTGCCTTACGTTAAAGGAGATGGGTAAAGGGGGAGGGGGGATTTCCTTACGTTAAGGGAGATGGGTAACGAGGACGTATGCAAAACGGAGATTGGGGTGTGGGAAAGGGAGAGACAGAGACCGACCTAGAGAGTCAGACAGACAGAGAGAAGAGAGAGTTAAGAGACAAACAGAGAGAGAGAGAGAGAGAGAGAGAGAGAGAGAGAGAGAGAGAGAGAGAGAGTGAGAGAGGGGGAGGGAGGGAGAGAGATAAATATGTGACATGTGACAAAAAGAAATACACTGATGATAGATAACACTGGATAGGTTTCGGGCTGGAAGAAGTGGGGGAGAGGAGGGATGCGTGAAGGGGAGGTGAAAAAGATGATGTGAGAGAAAGACATAGAGTGATGGTATGAGAGGCAGTGTAGATTTGAGGCTGGAATGGGAGATGGAATAGAGGATGTTAAAGAAACAAGTGAAATATTTGATAGGGTAGGTCGGGTAAATTATAGGCTGGACAAAGAAATGAGGTGGCGTTTGCCCAGGGGAGGTGTAAAAGAGGATGTGAAGGACAGATGTAAAGGGTAGATATGGGAGGTCAAGTAGACGGAGGCTGGGAGACGTGCCTTCTAGACAATGGCAGCAACAGATAACCGTAACAGAGAAACAATATCTCCCAGGAATATTTAATATACGCAAAGGAGAAATTGCGATACCTGGAAGAAAGTGAAATACGAAGTCAGCAATGATTTTTATCACAAGACGGCGAGTCCAATAGCTTGGTCATGCAACAAGACTGCCTTCAAACAGCCAGCCCCAAGCAACATCGGCAATGAGATATAGAGGAACAGAACAAAGCAAGAGATAGAGATGCCAAGCGATGGATTAGCTAAAGCAATGGACACAGTCTTCTTGTAGACAACCCAGACAATGATCTGGTCCACATAGCTCTTCCAAACCTGACGCTACAAGCCATAACTGGGTCAAGGAGGAAAACACAAAGAGACGGAGAGTACACGCGGCGAGGTATAAGCGTGGCCAGTACATCTCATAATACTATGAG
>JACEFZ010003152.1:20000-49435 GCA_014155875.1 Cepaea nemoralis
CGAGAAAAACCTAAACAATAGACCACAAACAATGGAGAACAAATAACTAACTAGCCAATAGACCACACAGAAGAAGAAAAAACACCTACCAGACGTGACCGTAGACAGAATCCAGGCGACGAGGACCACCTTGGTCACGTGGACATGTTGTAGCGTACTCCGTGTCCACCGTCCTCCAGCTACTGCCATCATGCGCTACGCAATATCTAGTCGCTTGTCGAAGCTAGGCATCATCCGTCAACATGCGTACAATCTGTGAACACAACATTCATAGTGATATTATCATACTGACAACAGCAATAAACTGTCGTGTTTAGGTCCAGATTTATCATCAACAGCAATAACCTGTCTGTTTCAGTCCAGATTTATCATCAACACTAATTTGTCTAGTTTCAGTCCAGGTTTATCATCAACAACAGCAATAAACTGTCGTGTTTAGGTCCAGATTTATCATCAACAGCAATAACCTGTCTGTTTCAGTCCAGATTTATCATCAACACTAATTTGTCTAGTTTCAGTCCAGGTTTATCATCAACAACAGCAATAATCTGTCGTGTTTAGGTCCAGATTTATCATCAACAGCAATAACCTGTCTGTTTCAGTCCAGATTTATCATCAACAACAGCAATAATCTGTCTGTTTCAGTCCAGATTTATCATCAACAACACTAATTTGTCTAGTTTCAGTCCAGGTTTATCATCTATGAGAGTTGTTGAGGCGTAGTGTTAAGTGCGCTTTCCTACGAGGACAATAGTTCAGGCCCACATTCTAGTAACTTTAAGTCGTAAATAAATGATCCTTCTACACACCTCACAGCGCTATGGGCGTATGAGCCCAGATCCATGTTTTGTTCGACCAGTCGGCACTATGTGGGTGATGTGGTCACTTTCATGTCCGCCGCCTTTACTACCCAAGACATTTCTTGGTATCCATTTTAATCTGGGTCTGCCCGGGTGTCTAGGTCAATTATTTAAAAATAAATAAATAAATAAATAAATAAATAAGACTGTCTCTTACTTGAGCAAGTCTATTTTCTGAATCTGGGCAACAATATCAAGAATCATCAAAGTAGTGGGCGATTCCTGTGCTGCATTTATTCTCACATTATCTTCCAGAATAAATATGTTCATTCTTTCTTCCACCTGGCACAAGTGATGAGGTTTGTCTGTCTGCGGGTCTAATGAAAGCATGCTTAATCAGCGCCAGATCACCCTACCTTCCAGTCCGATATGTCAATTATGAAAAAGCACGTCGTGCTTCTCTTCCTCAACATTCATCCTGCTCTGCTTCCACATCAACAATCATCATCATTATCTTTTTTTAAATCATTATCACCCCCCTTTTCTTCTCTTTCTTCACCCCCCCCCCCCCCCTTTCCACCCCAAATCATCATTATCAACTTAAAAAAACAAAACACACACGCACAAACACTTCTTTCATCATCTTAGTTTATTCTTTCATCATCTTTGTCATCATCTTAGTTTATTCTTTCATCATATCATGGTTTGTTTTCTTTCATGTTAATCTCCTCTTTCTTTTTTTTCCCCTCATCATCAACACCTTCTTCTTTTCCTGCTTCTTCGCATCTAAATCTCTTCTTCCAACATCACATGCTTCTTCCTCTTTTTCTTCACTACACAATCATCTTCTTTAACTTCATCATCATCATCACCCAATCGGTGATCCTTCCCTTCCTCCACTTCGTGTCAGTCACACAAAAAATTATCCACCACCAAGTAAACAAAACAGCACAGAACGCACATAAAACACGTTGTTCCGAAGAGCTACACTGAATGTAAATGGTTTTGGGGTTCCGCTTGTGCCTCGGTCGACATGATAAACTTCCAGGATCCAGAGGGCAGAGTAAATAAACAAAACACGCAGGTAAATAAAGCAACCGGCGGGCAGACACAAACATGCAATGTATACAACTCTTTGTCTGTGTGATATTGCTAAAAGAAGAGCAACGGACGACTATCATTGCATCGTTTGTTGATCATTGCTGTTCGCCGATGGGAAAACCCCTATTTTAAAGGCCTAAATATAAAGACTAGTTGTGGTCGTCATCGTAATCATCATCATCATCCTTATCATCATCAAGTGCCATGCCAACTGGCGTAGCCGTTCATGTCTCTCCATATACCTCGATTATTGGTGTTCTGATCAACTCTGCTGCTGATATTCCTCCATCCCACCATCTCAATCCACCAGCATCATTTCTTTTGGTCGGCCTCTGCCTCTCTTCCCCTCGATCTTTCCAGTCGTCACGATGTTCTCCAATGCCTCTCTTCTCATAACATGACCAAAGAGAGCTGTTTGTCTCGTATTGTTGTATATAATGGTCTAGTATCATTAGCCTCTTTCAGGCAATCGTCGTTAGTCTATTTATGAAATCTTCGGAAGATAGTGTGGTGGTTTCCCATTGTCTTCCGTATTCACATGAGGGTCTTTTGCATATGCCTTTGATAGTCATTCCCGGCTGTCAGGACAAGTGAGTGGCCTGCTCTGCTCAGCTGCAGAGTTGTCCACTTATCCCGGTGGATCATCATCAGAGAATATTTGAAAGATGAGTATTCAAAGGACCGTTGTTGTCATCATGATCCCCTTTCTTCTCTTAATCAACATACCTGTTACTATTACCATTATCATCATCATTGTTATCACCATCAGCGTCATCATAATTGTTATATTTCAAACACAACTACACAAAAGACCATTGTCATCATCGGAATGATCAAACTCAGCATCGTCATTACATTCTTCTTCCGGAAATGTGGGAATTGATAGAGTACATAAGCGTGCACCAACAGTTCAAGAAGATCTAACTATAGTGCTAGATGTAAGCAAAGAATCTGATGAATAATTATATTAATAATATACCAGAAAAACACAAGACTATACCAGAAAAATAAGACTATACTAGAAAAAAAAAAGAAAGAGTCGAACGTCCTATGAAACACCCGGGAAGGTTAACCCGGTCAACAAATGCCTGAAGATGTCGGATGTGTCGGTCGAAAGGTACAAATACCGCAGCTCTACTATAAACAAGCACAACGCAATTACGTCCAAAACAACATTCCGGACAAACGCAGAAGAAGGAAAAACACATGGCTATACTAAAAAAAAAACACACACACACACACACAAGGGTATGCTAGATACTTGGGGAAAAAAAGGTTATACTAAAAAAAAAAAAAAACAGACCAATAAAAACAACAAACAAGGCTACTTGAAAAATGGAAACTAAACAAAATGCTGGCGATAAAATGTGCTCAATAACTGCAACCCATCCAATAAAATGACACTTTAAAACTCATTCACGTGTCTGGGTATATGGTGTCAGTCAATGACCAATGTATATTAACGTATATTAAGTACATATATGGTGCTAAACAGGTTTTTACATCGGCGCTCCAGAAGAGTGGCAGTCACGCAGCGCAAACGCTGGCGGTCAATGACCCAAGGCCATACGAGATTCCTCCGAGTGCCATCGATCACCAGCCATTTGAACTAATACCACAAAAACCAGCCTGACATGCGGGATGGGAAACAGCAGGACAATTAGCACGGGAAACAGTGGGACAATTAGCAGGGAAAGCAGCGGGACAATTAGATTCACTGCTGACACCCGCGGCGATTTTGACATCTAGGTGCACTTTTCCTTGCATGCAGGGCCCATAGATTGACCATTTGTGTCCCATTGAAGGCTTCCACTTTCATAATTGCTTTCTCTAATCATAAGAGCTGACGGTGAGAGATGGTGGATCGAAGCAACGCAGAGAGATGGATAGAAGCAATGCGGAGAGATGGTGGATCGAAACACCACGGATATTTGGTGGATCAAAACACCATGGAGAGATAGTGGATTGAAACACCATGGAGAGATGGTGCGTTAAAGCATCACGGACAGATGGTGGATCGAAACAACGCGGAGAGATGCTGGATTGAAACACCACGGATATTTGGTGGATTAAAGCACCATGGAGAGATGGTGGATTGAACACCATGGAGAGATGGTGCTTTAAAGCATCACGGACAGACGGTGGATCAAAACACCACGGAGAGATGGTAGATCGAAGCAAGGCGAAGAGATGCTGGATCAAAACACCATGGATATTTGATGGATTAAAGCACCATGGAGAGATGGTGGATTGAAACACCATGGAGAGATGGTGCGTTAAAGCATCATGGACAGATTGTGGATCGAAACACCGCGGAAAGATGGTAAGATCGAAGCAACGCAGAGATATGGTGGATAAAAACACCACGGAGAGATGGCCGATCGAAGCTATGCGGAGAGATGGTGGGTGCAGACAGCACAGAAGAAAAGTAGTTCCAGCTTCGATCAAGGAGTGCAATAAGCTAGATTGCCGAATCATCGGCTTCAGATGAACCTATGGTGACCATGAGACAGCCAACCAGTTTACATATCTGAAATCCCTATGGGTATTAGGTTGAAGTCTCTCGACAATGAGCTACCTAACATCAACGGAGGCAACATGACCAATCTTGCACTAAACCCCACCAGTTTTGAAGTGCTGTGCTGAATCATGTACTGGTGAAATCCTTATATCCTTCCCCGTGTCCTTCTCATATTGTTATTTTTTTGTTGGTCTTTTCAACTTCTCTTCTCCGAGAGTTTTTAGATGTCCATCTATTGTTTCTCTCCTCCCCCCCCCCCCCCCCCCCCATGTGGGTTCCAGAGTAAGATTTTTCTAGTTTCTAGTGGAATATAGGGAGACCTCAAAGTACGCAGGGAAGAGAGTTGGAGGCAGGGGTTATTTCTAGCTAATTCTTTACTGATAACGGTCAACTTTCCTTGATATAGGCAGCTCACATGCCATGATCTAAACTTTAGTTTATTCTCGACTAATGGCAGAATTCTCTACAGTAGTACCGCCAAGCCGCAGCAGTAAACATAAGGAGGAGGAGATTGTGGTGTGGAAAAAGAGGAAGAATGGGGAAGAGAAGGAGGAGAGGGAAAAAGAAGGAGGAGGGGAAAGAAAAGAGCAGAAGAAAAGTAGAAGGAAGAAGAAGAAGAAGAAGAAGAAGAAGAAGAAGAAGAAGAAGAAGAAGAAGAAGAAGAAGAAGAAGAAGAAGAAGAAGAAGAAGAAGAAGAAGACATAATGTACCCTGTACCTTGCGGCGCCGACAAGCAGGAGAGATTACCTGCAGCTTGACGTTCATTTCACCAACCAACACGCCCTAATACAGAACCCACCAACTGTGGACAATGTGTCCTGGAGATTACCATCAACTTCCCGCCATTAAATCCCAGGTACTGCCAACATCAGACAATAAGGTGATTGCAGACAAGCCAATCGGCCCATTTGGCTAATCCTCCGGCACCTCGAGGGCCGCACTACGAGTCCAACTGGGAGATAAAATCCCCCACGAGGTGAGCCCGGAGATTAAGAGCGGGCAATGTCACAGATTCTGACGAAATGAGCCCTGGAGTATCTTGAACAAATGCGTTATAGTGACTCTGTGAGACAGTTATTGGACAGGGCGTGGGGATTGATGAATCCTGGACAGTTTTGTTAAGAATCATAGCAGTCGACAGGAATGAACCATTGCCGGCTTCATTGAGACTGCAAGCAACACAGGCAGAACAAACAGGCACACAATGGATTTTTTTAAAAAATCAAAAGGAAGAATGACAATTGAGACATACAGAAAACATGCATTTTAAAAGGCAAAGAGTCGACTTCATTGCACAGGGTGTTATCCCATATGGTTCGGTCTCTTTCCGCAGGGCGGCCTGCCGAAAACGTCACTCAAAGCACGAACTGCGTAGCTTCAGCGATGAACCCCTGAAGTATTCGATAAAATTGCACTCGTGAATCGAATGGTGTAGCCCGTAATCGAACCCACAACCTTCGGAGAGCGAGGCTGGCGGCGTCACCACTTCAACGGACTAACCGGACTCAGAAACGTCCATATGAATCAAGGATTTCCTGTCGACCCCCGTGGTCCTGGCTTCGCATGGGGTATACGAGCTAGACCAGTATTCTTATAGATCAACCGGTTCATTCATTCAGTAGCATGTCCTGTGCAGAACCTCGCTCCCATAACAACCTTCCGGAAAACCTCTCAGTCACAAGCAAAATGTCCCGCGTCCGATACACCCATCTGGAGATCATCTGCCACATCCTGCACCCATCTTCTTTTTGGCCGTTCTCTTCCTCTCTCTCTTCCCGGGCACATACCCCTCTATTATTGTTCTCTCCAAACTTTCATGACGTTTTAAGTGACCAAAATATTTCAAGTGTCTTTGTTTTATGCTCTTTAATAGCCAACCTTCTTCAATATTCAGATCTTATCGAACGGATGCATTTGCTCTTTTCTGTATCCAAGATATTCTTAGAACTCGTCTATAACATTTATATTCAAAGACATGTCTGCGCAGATCAGCGTGTTTAGTAAGTGTCCAGGTCTCGCAGAAAGTGTGATCAATATCCCACCAGCCAACTCAACTTCCCAAAATATTTCCTGGCACTCATTTGAGGCTGGGATGACCGGAAGGTAAGCTCATGTTTTAAAATCCGCTCCAATCCCACGTCTACCAAGCAGTTCTTAGCCACCACGCTACTGCGACTCCAATAGTGAGAGATGGCCGGCGAATCACAATCGTCAATGCTAATTAGCATACCGTACCATTATTGTATTAGCATACCGTACCATTATTGTATTAGCATACCGTACCATTATTGTATTAGCATACCGTACCATTATTGTATTAGCATACCGTACCATTATTGTATTAGCATACCGTACCATTATTGTATTAGCATACTGTACCATTATTGTATTAGCATACCGTACCATTATTGTATTAGCATACCGTACCATTATTGTATTAGCATACCGTACCATTATTGTATTAGCATACCGTACCATTATTGTATTAGCATACCGTACCATTATTGTATTAGCATACCGTACCATTATTGTATTAGCATACCGTACCATTATTGTATTAGCATACCGTACCATTATTGTATTAGCATACCGTACCATTATTGTATTAGCATACCGTACCATTATTGTATTAGCATACCGTACCATTATTGTATTAGCATACCTGTACCATTATTGTATTAGCATACCGTACCATTATTGTATTAGCATACCGTACCATTATTGTATTAGCATACCGTACCATTATTGTATTAGCATACCGTACCATTATTGTATTAGCATACCGTACCATTATTGTATTAGCATACCGTACCATTATTGTATTAGCATACCGTACCATTATTGTATTAGCATACCGTACCATTATTGTATTAGCATACCGTACCATTATTGTATTAGCATACCGTACCATTATTGTATTAGCATACCGTACCATTATTGTATTAGCATACCGTACCATTATTGTATTAGCATACCGTACCATTATTGTATTAGCATACCGTACCATTATTGTATTAGCATACTGTACCATTATTGTATTAGCATACCGTACCATTATTGTATTAGCATACCGTACCATTATTGTATTAGCATACCGTACCATTATTGTATTAGCATTACCGTACCATTATTGTATTAGCATACCGTACCATTATTGTATTAGCATACCGTACCATTATTGTATTAGCATACCGTACCATTATTGTATTAGCATACCGTACCATTATTGTATTAGCATACGTACCATTATTGTATTAGCATACGTACATTATTGTATTAGCATACCGTACCATTATTGTATTAGCATACCGTACCATTATTGTATTAGCATAACCGTACCATTATTGTATTAGCATACCGTACCATTATTGTATTAGCATACCGTACCATTATTGTATTAGCATACCGTACCATTATTGTATTAGCATACCGTACCATTATTGTATTAGCATACCGTACCATTATTGTATTAGCATACCGTACCATTATTGTATTAGCATACCGTACCATTATTGTATTAGCATACCGTACCATTATTGTATTAGCATACCGTACCATTATTGTATTAGCATACCGTACCATTATTGTATTAGCATACCGTACCATTATTGTATTAGCATACCGTACCATTATTTTATTGCGTCTGCTGGCTTTGAAATCAGGCGTAGTCCATACACGTGCTGCTACCCCTAGTACACTGGACTGATGTTTAGGTGTGGATTAGCTTTCTCTATTACCAGTGTCCCTCGCCATCAGGCGAACCCACTCCGACTTCTGGGGTACTTGTAATTAACGCCCTCAGGTCAAGGACGAGAAGTCAACATTTAATTCCAACTGACCGGTGTAAGGGTTGAACCCGCTACCTCGGCATCAACACACCGGATGTTTATGAACGAGCTATCGTATCCGTTCGACCATGCTGATCTCGCCATACGATGATGATGATGATGATATCGTTCGGCAGGCAGCATGCGCTTAACCCCGTGTAACTTATAGCATCTAAATGTATTCCTTTCTTACAATAACGCACACACACAGACATCCACACACGCGCGCGCGCACACAGACACACGCACACCTCTTGCATGTTTCACCGTGTGACCAAATGGCCGGGCGGTGTTGCCGAGAACATGTGGCCCGTTCTCATGACACTGTGAAACAAATCTGCCAGCCTTCCCGGCCTGTCCAAGCCTGGCTCCCATTTGGCTTGTCACAACCTCTTGTCATTGGACCTCAAAATACACATCGGCGCGTGACACGGTCCTCTCCTGGCGGCGCTGTTCTACGTGGCCTTTGTGGTTGGTTTTCATCTCTCTCTCTCTCTCTCTCTCTCTCTCTCTCTCTTTCTCTCTCTCTCTCCGTCTGTTGCCGCTCTATCTATTACTGTCTGCTGTTGCGTTAATCTTCTTTTTCTTCCTCCTCCCCTTCTTCCTCTTCTTTTTCTCATTCTTTGCCTTTTCCTTCTTCCAATTCTTCTTTTTTTTGGGGGGTATCCCCCCCCCCCCTTTCTTCTTCTTCTTCTTATGTCAGATCTGAAGCAGCGAGCATGCCGCCTCTCTATCAACTCTGTCGTTTGATATTTTGATGAAGTTCGTGTTCGCTGATATCATTTGTTTGTCCACTCCTTTAAGCTTTCTGAATACATCTGTCTCTGTCTTCCTCTGCCTCTTATATAAGTCTTGTAAAGATGAGGCGCTTCTAACACAACGCCCAGGCTGTTGCTGGGTCCCTACTGCGATGCAAAGAATAGGAGCACTGTTGAGTGGAGTCTTTATTTCTCTCCAATGTCCTAGAAATTCTCAGGATGAGATCTAAACACATATGGACGTGTCCGGCGTACAATGATGATAGTTCATGTTCATAACGCGTGTATGTTTCCGTTAGACCTACGCTTTTGACGTACATTTTCCGCAGATCTGTGCGTGTGGCAAAAGTGCCGACAGCTGGCAGAAACAACAGGAGTGTCCAACTGACAATAATGGGCGTCAATAAATAAGGGCATGAGCTCACTGCCTTCAACGAATGCGTGCACGGGGATGTCATAAACGTCAAAATACCTGCTGCTTTTAGTGGAGTCATTAACGCGGAGGTAGAGGAGGAGGGGAAGGAGAAGGAGGGGAAGGAGGAGAAGAAGAAGAAGAAGAACTAACAACACACCCTCCCATCTCTCTCTCTCTCTCTCTCTCTCTCTCTCTCTCTCTCTCTCTCTCTCTCTCTCTCTCTCTCTCTCTCCAGCGGTTAAAAACAGCAAAAAGGAAACCAAAATGTGACCCCCCTTTGCCTGACACCCGGCCGCTGAAAAGGAAACGCTGTGTCAACATATGCATATGACTGTGCATGTATAAAGGTACCCGAAGGCTGGAGGCAGAGTGTCTATAGACCTACCGGCAACAAGTTGTCGAGACGTGTTCACCACATAAAGGCCTCCATTGGGACGCGTCTACAAAACACGTGTATGTGGACACACGAGCTGAAGTGCCGCGGCGGGGTCGCCCGTGTGGAGGCGAGCAAAACGATACACCAGAGTGCATAATATCAATATGTAAGTCAACATACAAGGCCCGAAGGATAGAGACTCTGCGCTATCGTTTGGTGTTCATCTGATGTGCTCCGTGTCGGGTCTGTTGATAAATTCATTCATCGTGTGCCATGTCGATAAGCGTGGGCGGTCATGATTCGCCATCTCACTCGATCACCAGAGTCGTGGATCAGCTCGGTGTTCTTGTCTCGACCACACCATTTGGCCAAGCCATCCAGGTATTTACTTCCCTGCTTTCCCCTTGGTCTTTTCCCCTCGATCTTGCCAGTTGTCACCAAGTTCTTCAATTTATTTCTTCTCATAACGTGACCACAAAATGTTGACTGTCTGTGTCTAATTTCTCTAATCAGTGTACGGCTAGCATTTGTGTCTTGTAGGACTTGGTCATTGGGTTTTCTGTCTGTCCATGGTTTTCTTTGCTTTGGCTAATACGTAGTACTATTTATATGACAGAGGAGAAGACGGCCAAGCCATTAAGATGCTTGTCTCTCAAACTAAAGGATGTGGGTTTGAACAATTCGTTTAGCTGTACATTCACAAGTGGCCTACGTGACCGTGAGGTTTAATGCACATGCGCTTACACTTCCGATGCGGTGCCGGCGGGAAAGGGGGTTCATACCCGAATCCGGCTAGTTGACTTCTCGTTTAGGAAACCATAGCTAACTAAAGAACGTAGAATTACCAACGGGCAGACATTTAATGAAAGCGACGGCAACATGTGTTCTAATATCCTCCTCCTGCTGCATGCCTGCCTCGCATGGGTTCCTGGGTAGTAAAGGCAGCCCGCGTTATACAGACTACATCATTACCGAGTACCCATTGGTCTATAGAAATGTGGCCTGCGCAACATATTTAATACACATCGAAGTGTGTAACAGGCCCGTTATTTTAGTGATGCTGCTATTTTAGTGATGCTACGTCACCACCATGACCACCACCACTAGTACTACTACAGTTACTACTACTATCACCACCAATACTGCTGTCACAACCATTACTATTACTACAAGCATCACTACTACTACAAACACCACCACTACTTCTACTGTCACAAACACCACTTCTACTACCACCCCACCACCAGTACTACAACTACAATTACTACTGCCATCACCACTACTACTGTCACAGGATAAATTAACTTGTCAGTCGATCAATGATAACCAAACCCGACATTATTTTGCTACCACAATTGACGCTTTTATGGTGAACAAACTGAGGAAAATACGTCGGTACAGATTCTCGACACCTGGTCAACAGTGTGTATGAGATCAAAGGGAGTCACGTAGAGTTGTCTACACATAGTCGACAAGTTGATGACAGGATGTTGTTCGAGAGGTGTGTACTGGCGACATTTGTCTACAAAACGGAAGTTGGTCGTTGCAAGTGATAGACAGAATGCCTGCTAGAGGTCAGAAGGATTCTGTAATGGGAGAAAGGTCTCTGGCTCACAGACAACCCGGATATTTGTTGGATGAGACAAAGAACTCCCCAGATGAAAAGGAAAATTGACAGCTAATTGACTCTGGTTAGTCTGGAAACAGGAGGACAAAGCCAGATTCTGGACTGATTGGCGTCTGGACTTTCCGGTGACTCACTCAAGCACCTATATAAAACCCAGTGCAGTAAACAGGTGGATGGAGTCGAGGAAAACATTCTGTAGTGATAATTCCGAGTTGTGTTATATTAGAGGGACTAGCCTATCTTAGTAATGATAGTTATCCGCGGACATAGATCCAATCGGATTGCCTAGTTTCTCGAGTAACAACAGGAATAGACATATGGTAGGCAATTAATTATATCTACTTAAGAGTATGATTAGGAATAGAGTACAGTACTGTGTAGTGATATAATGTATAGTGATAGAATGTTCTATAAGTGCGGTGCTAGAAAGTATCATAAGAGCGTCGGCACTAGTATTCTATTGTGTGGCTTCAAGTAGCTTGTGTTATATATCATTTTACTCGGGAAGTTGAGGACAATGTAGTGGAATAATAATTAGAGAGATTAAGGATGGTTGAGAGGGAGGAGGGGAATGTGTAATGGTAGGATCTTCAGTAGGGCATCTGCTGGGTTTCTACCCGTTCCTTTAGTCTTTCCTGGTGTTGCCATGTCTCAGATCATAGGATTGAGTTATTTGGCCGTATGACAGAGATCGGATCTCTGTTATAGATCTGAGTGCTGTTATTGGCCTACATTTGTCCAATTCTGGCCAGGACTGAGTTGCCCTCACCATGATGTTATCTGCTCTACAGGTTCCATGTACAGTTCCCCTTGAGTGTTCCACGTGAGTGGGAGAGGGTTTACTTCGAAGAAGCAGTTTCAAAGTTTGACAATGATGGCTCAGCATCTGAAGAAAGAGGTTGCTGAGAGGCCGCTACATGGGGCTTATACCCAAGTTGGTTTGCGGGAACCTGGCTTCTGCTGAGCAGGACATGTTGACGAGAGGGAGGTTTAGCCAAGTGATAGATGTACCAATAAACAGTCAGAACATTGCATAATTTATACTGATACCCAGAACAGTTAGATTGTGGTGTTAATATGAGGAATCTTTAGAACCAGTGACTCTAGATCCATTAAGATTTCTCCACTAACAGTGACAATAGGATTAGAATTTCCTGATTAACAATCCGTTAAATAACCGAGGAAGTTCATAGTGTGAATCAGACTCTAATTAGACAGTGTTTGTCAGGGGTGTCCAAGCATCCTAGTGGTTCCAGAGACAACGGAGGAAGTCTTCACGTGACCGGAGGAGCATCACCTGGGTGAGGCTACCTGTATGGGATACATGGTGCTGGTGTGTCTTCAGCACAGGGATGAGAATGAACTACTCTTGAACACTGATCTGAGTCTATAGACGATTTAGAATACACGTCACACATTCTACACCTTATACACACATACACTTCTCCTACATATACTCTTTGCTTTAATAAATTTCTTGCTTTTATTTGTTGAAGCGAGAGTTGTCAAGTATGTTATGTTGGGGAAGAATGAGAGGGGGCATGATCCAGGGGTGAGTAAGAGTGAGAGGAAGGTGTCTTCAGATTGAGGGAGTGTGTGGACGGAGTCTGCTGGATATCTCCAGAATAGAGATATTGAATTAAAACAAATGTGGGTGTTGATTCTCTTCACTCCAGGGACGACACTAAAGTGGTAAAGAAGAACAAGTAACTAATACGACATTCATTCTTTACACACACTACAACTACTACTGTCACAACTACGACTACTACCACCCCACTACCACGACTAATACTGCCACCACAACCATTACCACTATGTAGATTTAACTTCGGGTCGTAAATTACAAGTACCTCTGAAGTCGGAGTGGGTTCGCCTGATGGCAGGGACACTGGTAATGCAGAAAGTTAAACCACATGCACAAATTAGCCAAGTACACTAGACGTAGTAGAACTTGTATGGACTATGTTTGAGTTCAAAAGCAAGCGAACACACACATTTAAAAACAAACAAAAAACCCACCACCACTACTATTGCGTACAATCAAACATAATAGACTACTTCTCAAGAACCCAGTATAAAGGACAGTATCCCCTGCCTCCATGTCCTGTCCCACCCACAACCCATATCTCTCTGTCCATCTCCACATCTGTCGTTTGGGGAAATGTAACACCAACAGTGAATGACCCGCGGCCTTTGTTCAGCGGGACACGGATTGACATTTCCATGAATCACTGCCAAAGTTGTCCACGGTCACACGAAGAACGACGTGGTCAACTGGACAACACAACAACCCCACGCCTAAGCTGACCTCTAGCCAGTTGGGTCATCTGAAATATCTGGTTTATTATTTCCCCACGCGTGATTCAAGCCTTTGAACACACCAGATCACAGATGCAAGCAAAGCTAGCACCCCCATAGACGTGCTAATTGGCCATGCATTTTCCGCCATCCTGGATCTACTCGGGCTGCGCCTGTGACCCCAATGTGACCTGCTTAATTCTGCAGCAGAAATTGGCATTTCTTGTGTGGTGACTCACGGAGATTGTGTATGTCTTATAACCAGGATTGGCCGTTGACAAAATCATATATAACAAAAACACCATGCAGTAATGACGGCGGTAATAGCAGTGGGATTCGGCAGTCCTCTACAGGAAAGCATTGCTCACCTCCATAGCATGAGGAAGGGGTTAGAAAAGATGCCCTAAAAACTGTCTGCTCCATCGTTACCTAGCCAGCTCTAGCCAGCTAGCTGCGGTTGGTGACCCTATAACTGCGGTCGACATACAAAGTAAAAACAGGTAAAGAAAAAAAAAACCAAAGTATGTATGTTCGCTTAACCAAGGGAACTTGGAATATACGCACTTTACTAATTACCATATACCATAAACACGACGCAGCGATGACGGCGGTAATTTTTAGTACAAGACGAGTCACTTGAGGCAGCTAAAAATATCGCTGCAAATTTACCAAACTCCATTCACTGTGGCTTCTTGAGAAGGCAGCCGAGGTAGGGTAGTAGCTAGAAGCTCTCTTGTCCTACTGGTGATCCGCGTGGAGGCGAAATCGAATGTGGGTTCCCAGGTCGACCCCGCCTAAAATTGGATACCAGAAGATGTGTTCAAGAATCCAGTGGTGCCCACTGCATGACCACGAGCAGCATGACGACGGAAGTGATGGCAGTAACACAGGCTTTCATATGGCTGGAATCACAGCATTATACCAACGTGTGCGCACTAAGTGATTCAATGAGCATGATTCGGAAAGTCGATGCAGGATCTGTACGTAGACAGTGAACCGATTCACTGCGGAAGTCCGTTGTCCGTAAGATCACCTTAATTTTCGTCCCGGGACATGCGGGTGTCGAGGGAAATGAACAAGCTGATAAACTGGCCTTCTCTGCATCCCCTGCAGATGGCCAGCCCATGGATCGCACCGATGTTATTAACATCCTTAAAGAGATGTCAAGAACAGAGGACTTTGACGTCAGTGAATCCACATCGTTGCCCAGGATAAGAGACTTGGGAGTAAGCATCGGCACGGCCAGACACGAGAGGTACATCGGGAAAACGAGGGGCCTCGTCAACCAACACAGAACTGGCACTATTAACCACCGGACGCTGATGCATATGCTGGGGGAGGATCTGAGCACCTATGGACCTGTCCGAAGTGCAATGACGATACCCCAACTGATAACTGATAACCAGAAGATGCCATGGGAAGTTAAGGGGGTCGGTGTGATACTGACCACGCCATCTACGGTATATTGATTGGTGTATACAAATATGCATATAGCACCATGTACCTAATGCACATAATGCATGTACAAGGGAACCTTTACTTGCACTTACTTAGAGAGGCTCCAGGAGATAATCTACAAATGTAGATTAAAGTTTGTCGCATATCTTTTACAGGCCGTCGCAGCCAACCCCTGCATGTTTTGGCTGTTTGTGATTTTTTTGTCAAGTTTACGTTTAGTGGCTTAGCATTGCTTTCTGAACGACCGGTACTCATACTATTGTATGAAAACCAACGCAATGAGGTCTGCTGCCAAATCGCCCGCAGCTGGATTTCGAACGCGGTATGCGGGATTACTAACTGTGTCCGTATCTCCTTCGCCACACAGCCGGTACATGTAGATCACGTGACATAGATCGCCTGTACTCCATTCCGGTAATGTGTACTAGTGACCTCTGGTAAAGTGTAATGTGTACTAGTGACCTCTGGTAAAGTGTAATGTGTACTAGTGACCTCTGGTAAAGTGTAATATGTACTAGTGACCTCTGATAAAGTGTAAGGTGTACTAGTGAACTCTGCTAAAGTGTAATGTGTACTAGTGAAGTCTGGTAAATTGTAATGTGTACTGGTGATCGCTGGTAAAGCGTAATGTGTACTAATGACCTCTAGTAAAGTGTGTTTTCTGCAGTTTATCTTTGGCTATCCATACGAGAATATGGGTTCTTAAGCTGAGCCAATCCTAATGTACTGAAGCAAATCATGGACAATTAGCAGACACGTAAGGAATTATGTGGAAGGTGCGGAGATGTGGTTTTACAGCAGAATGATGAGAAATTTGAGAAAGGATAGCAAGAGTGATGAAGATATCTGGAAAGAATTGGTTCAGAAAGAGAACTGGTTACTCGAAATAGAAGAGACCCGCAAAGGTTATTAACCCGGTCAGCAAACGCCCAAAGAAGTCAGGTATGTCGGCCGAACGGCGCAAATATCGCTGCTCGGCTGTAAACAATCATATTGCATTTACGTGCAAAACAAACATTACGGACGAACGAAAAGAAGAAGAAGAAGAAGAAGAAGAAGAAGAAGAAGAAGAAGAAGAAGAAGAAGAAGTGAGCTCAACTGTAAGCTTTAAAATCATCAAAATGTATCTGTTTACCTGCAATTATAAAAACTGACATACTTAAGTATTGCCTCATTTCCTGTTTATTTCCATTTTGTTTGCAAACGATATTAATTGCTATCACTTCAACGTTGCAATATGTTCGTTTTAACGGCAGATTACTACAGTCTGTGAACTGTTCGAGTGAAAGCAAGACAGCGCTGTAAGAATTATCATTATTATATGCTTGTTATTTGGAGGTTAGCATGGCCGAGATGGACAAGAGCGCTCGCTCTTAAAATTCCGATGTACTGATGCCGAGGTAGCGGGTTCAACTCCTAGGCCGGTCAGTTGGACTAGAATACTGACTTCTCGTCTGTGACTTGGGGACGTAAACTACAAGTACCTTAGAAGTCGGAGTGGGTTCGCCTGATGGCGAGGGACACTGGCAACACACACAATCAGTACATGTCACTAGAAATAGCTACACATATATGGTCTACGCTTGAGGTCCACTTAAGCGAACAACAACAACATGTAGCAGTTACATGGGTAGTTATTCCGGCTCCGTGGCGAAATGGTTGCGGGCGCAATTTGTAATCTCGCATACCGCGTTCGAAATATAACTGCGGGTGATTTGGCAGCAGACCGCTTTGCGTTTTTTTAATAAAATGGTATGGGTGCCGGTCGTTCAGAAAGCAAAACAGCCACAAAAAGGCCGGGGTTAATTGCGACGTCCTGTAAAGGATATGCACCTAATTATTTTGTAAACTTGGGTAATTATTAATTTGCAAAAACAAAATTTAAAAAAAAAAATTATTAATTTGCTTGTTTAATATGGTTGGCACTCTGATGCATGGAAAAGAATCGTGGACAATTAGCAGATACGTGGCGAATTGTGTTTAAGCTGCTACAATGTGGTTTTATAGAAGAATGAACATAACACCGTGGATGGATAGATGAAACTCACAAAGAGAATCGGTTGTTGGTATCAGAAGGAGTCTATCCACATTCTTTGGGAAAGTTCTAAGATGTCGTAACTATGGGGAAGTTGAAGAGGAGGCGAAGCAGGAGAAGAACAAGAGAGAAGATGCTGGACTGTTCGACATGTCATGAGGGACATCAGTATCAGAAGTGATTGGCAGTACCAGAGACAGAAGGCTGTGGACAGACATGATCACCAACACCACACAGCACTGACTATAACAAGACTGGCAGTACACGAGACAGAAGGTTGTGGACAGACATGATCACCACCGCCACACGGCATGTCTATACGAGAAGACTAAGACTATTGACACAATGGGCAGAATGTAATTCGTTGGTATAATCGTCAACTCTCTCTCTATCTCTCTCTCTCTCTCTCTCTCTCTCTCTCTCTCTCTCTCTCTCACACACACACACACACACTTTGCATTTACATCTACTTATAGAAGATACCTGTGGAGTGAGGGAATATAAGAAACACCAGACAGAAAGTATCCCTGTCCGCTGGGACACAAGGGTTAACTGGTTCCAGCCATCCATCATGTGTCATGCCGGTAAGCGTGGGCGGCCATGACTCGCCATTTCACTCGATCACCAGAGTCGTGGATCAGCTCAGTGTTCTTGTCTCGACCATGCCACGTGGCCAAGCCATCCAGGTATTTACTTCTGTCTTCTCCTTGTTCTCTGAGATCCCTACGACCTTGCCAGTTATGACCAAGTTCTCCAATTTATTTTTTCGTTTTTTTTCATAATATTACGCCCGTGTGTTGCCGGGGCCCTTACGGGGGGCAAAGAATAGTAACATTGTTGCCTACCATGCATGTCGTAAGAGGCGACTAAGGAGGCTATGGGTCCGTCGCCCGGCTACTGAGTAAGTGCGTGGCCCGACACTGTGAGCTGTGAATTTCGCGTGGAATGCTTTTACATCTGTTCGCAGTTTGTAGCGTGAACGGCATGTTCGGAACGATGGCGGTCGGTTGTTGCTGGATTGACTGATTTGCCTTTTCGGTTCACGAGTGCATTTTTCAGGAGACTCCTGGGAGTCGTCGCTGGAGCTACGGAGTTCGTGCTTTGTGCTGCGCTTTCGGCGGGTTGCCCTGCAAAAAGAGACCGAGCCATATGGGGAAAAAACCTGGGTCAATGAGGTATTTCTGGTTAATGCCGTTTCCATCGACAATGAACTGTATTTCTCGTGGAGGACTTTTGTGGCGGCATTATGCACAGTGTACCTGTGCGGGCTGTTAGATTGCCGATATTCCTGTCTATTCCATTGTTCACATAGGGCAGTGAGGAGCAATTTGTGTGATATTCACTGGCACAGAAACGGAGCATAATGGGGACGACCCGTTGCTGTGAAGTTGGAACCGTGACTAACTGACTAACTAACTCTCCAATTTATTTCTTTTCATAACATGTCTAAAAAAATGGCGTCTGTCTACGTCTAATTTCTCTAATCAATTTAAGATTTTCATTTATTTCTTGTAGTACTTGGTCATTGGTTCACCCCTCGATTAAAAACCCGCTTGACCTCTTGGGCAGTGAGTCCGGATACATAGCCATCTCTCACAAGGGTAACAAGCAGAAGGCACGATATCACTTGCAAACTGACTACATTAAAATCCCACGCATTTGACAATAATAAACAGCAGGCCGTAATATGGCTGTCTTGGTAAATCGTTTGACGAAAGAAAACATATACACGAGTAGGTTAGTGGGCAGCTGTCTGGAGAGCACATCTGATGTAAATATACGACATGTCGGAGATTACCTCAAAGTTAGAGAGGCGCATAACTTGATGTGACGAGCTACTCCTGAGGGAGAAAAGAAGAAGAAGAAGAAGAAGAAGAAGAAGAAGAAGAAGAAGAAGAAGAAGAAGAAGAAGAAGAATGCACTTCATAACCCACACTATTACACTCCAACCCCAAACCATTCCCCCCCCCCCCCCCCCCCCTTTTCCATCAACCCAATACCTATCGGCGATGAAAAATGACGTAGAGGTTTAGATTCTGTAACAACCCCCTCCCCCCAACCAAAGGGCGCTAGCACTCAGTTTAGGCCCTACTGTTATTAGACAAATTAACAATTCCAGTGATAACACAACACGGGGAAGGGCAGGGTACAACACCACACGGTAAACGATGTAAAACAGCGGACAGCGTTGGGCTACCTACAGTCATATTATAGCAACACCCACCACGGCTGCAGGTAATCATCGGCGGGCAGATACGGTTGCGTTTGAGTGCTGATCTTTTTTGTCTCCTTCGTGTTATCGTTCATTACCGTACACACCTAACACACGAGAGAACACACTGCTTATCAATACAGGGGTGGAGTTGCTCGCCGTCTCCCTGGCCTAGTTGTTAACATCTTTCTCCGTAATCCCGTATATTCTCGTAAGTAACGTAACCTGCGCGAGAATCGGTAGCGGTTCTAGCCGTGTTGGTAACTTATATAGAATACGCAAAACCCAACCACCAGCCCAGGGGCCCCGAGCCGCCGCATACATACTGGATCCGCCTCTGTCTATAAGCATATAATCATGACACCTTATATGATTCATCAGATTCTAATATACTGGCGGGTAGGGGGGAGACTGGGGAAGCGGGCAGGCGGTGCTCCCGAATCCCGCCAAGTCAATTCGGGATGCTGATGTTCCGCCGGCTAGATTCCTGAATCAGTCCACAGAAATGAGATAAGATAGCACAGTGGCGTGAGAAATAAGACCAAGATAGCGGTTTAGCGATGCAGCAAATTGAATACAGCGGGTCGAGTTGGTTGGTTTGGTATAATCAGGGTCGTAAGGAAATAAGCCTGAATACTGTACTAAATGGATTGGTGAGGTGGGCATTGTGGTTCGTGTGCTTGGTTACCAAACAGGATTAAAAGGCGAAAGGATCGACTTTATTGCCAAGGGTTTTTATCCCATATGGCATCTTTCCACAGGGCGACCTGTCGACAGCGTCGTAAGAGCACGAACTCTGCAGCTCCAGCGACGATCCCCAGCAGTCTCAGGAAAAACTGCACCAGTGAACCCAATAATGTAGTCCAGAATCGAACCCACAACCTTCGGAGCGCTAGACAGTAACCACATCGCCACGGAGATTGTTTACCATAGAGAGTGGTATGGGTTTAATCTTCGGTAGTAGCAAGATTAGGGTAGCTAGGAGGGGGGTATCCCCTAATAAAGCAGAAATAAGGCGCTTCCTTCCCTCCACTAGACTACGGGACGCCCTTGGGCAAGGTGGAATACCTGTTTAGCCTCACTGGGTCACGTGAAACCAAGTGATGGTGCATCGAGCTTCGGAACAGACGACAGATGGTCTCAAGTTCGCGGCGGTAGATAGAGGATCTCTGAACAAAGACAATAACTACGGCCACTGACCACTATGAGCACTGCTATGAAGGAAAGGGCAATGCCAAATACTTTCTCCACAGATGCTGAGAACATCACGATTCGTCCATTCACAAGAGGCAATCCAAGACTGGTCATCGTGTCAGGAAGGGAATAATGACTGCCCATGCTTATCGGCCGGTATAGCACATGATTGATTTATTTTGTTGTTTCGGGATTTGAGGTTTGAAGATTGAGCACAACCCACAACTGGCATCGCTAATCGTATTCCGGCACGAACCTTGGGTCTTGTCCACGTCGGATTGGAAGCACTAGACTCGAGTGCTGGCACATGATGACAATGAGTAGCGGGATGTTTGTTTAGTTTAGTCTAAGTCTTTTCGAGTACTACGGCGCTGGGAATCGACTTAGCCATATATTAAAGGGTATCAGACAACTCTGTGGGCTCGACCTAGCCATATATTAAAGGGTATCAGACAATGTTCTAGTAATTGCCTGGTAAGAAAAGCGGGGATGAAGTAAACTGGTTGTCCCATCTCATTATGCCGGGGCTTAGAATATATGAAGACCGTACACATCGCGCCCCACGAGCAGTATCTGTAATGGGACTACCTTGCAAGGACAATACAGCCTCATACCATGCGGCCCGATAGTCTGATGCTCGAATCCACACCGAGGCGGGAATTCTAATTGGTCTATAAAAATAAAGGTCTCAAGACCATTACAAATATAAGGCAGCAAAGATAGTAGCATAAATTAGCAATACAAGAGGTGATACGGCAATGAATGGACAAAGGGTTCATGCATGAACTTCGTGTTCAGTTGGCCGACAATTTGGAGCGCAACCATGTAGCCCTTCAGAGGAGAGAGAGAGAGAGAGAGAGAGAGAGAGAGAGAGAGAGAGAGAGAGGGGGGGGGGGGGGGGACGAGGGGAGAGGGAGAGAGGGAAGGAGGAAAAGAGAGACATACATAAATAGACACACAGAGAGAAAAAAAGAGACAGAGAGGGGCCGAGAAAGAGAGGGGGAGGGAGGGAGAAAGAGATAGAGAAATAGAGACAGAGACATAGCAAGCGATAGAGACAGAGAGAGAAAAAGAGACAGCGAGAGAGAGAGAGAGAGAGAGAGAGAGAGAGAGAGAGAGAGAGAGAGAGAGAGAGAGAGGCGGGACGAATTCTCTGTTTACAAGGTTGAGAACTGGGCACATCGGCCAACAGACATCCTCTCACTGCACACAAGCATGCATCAGAATAAAAACCAGACACGGAAAGGAGATTGAAAAAGCGATACATAGTGATGGACAATGAGAGAGAGAGAGAGAGAGAGAGAGAGAGAGAGAGAGAGAGAGAGAGAGAGAGAGAGAGAGAGAGAGAGAGAGAGAGAGAGAATGAATGAGACACAAAAGTACCGCTAGAACGCAATCGCACTAACAATATGTCTCCAACAGCTCGCCCCGACTAGAAGCAAAACACACACAAAAAAAACCACACTCATGAACACACAAACCCCCTCCCTCCTCCATTTCCCTGAACCTCAAACAGCGACTCCGGACAATCACTCCCAAGCCATCTCTTAATGGAAGCCTCGTTTTGCCCAGCAGAAGCTATTGATCACACGCTGCCCACCTGGGGGGACCAGAGCCGAGCCTGGGAGTTAGAGAGGAAGAGGGTCATTGAATAGACCAGCAGGGAGGGAGAGAGACTCGGTTGGACGGAACGTGTCAAAGTGCATTCATAGTAGAGCAGAAGAGGATTCTGGTTAGTTGTACAAATGAATTACTTGTGTTTAATCCTTTTGATTCCAGGGGCATTCATGGGACAAAGATGGCGCGGGGATCACACTGACATTCAGAGATAAAAGAAAGAAAGAAAGAAAGAAAGAAAGAAAGAAAGAAAGAAAATGGAATAGAAAGAAATGAAAACAGTTTAAAAACAAAATACTGTTGTCCCAGAAATCAACCAATCTACGATCAGTCTCCATGATCAGAGGCATGTTTTCATCCTCTTTTTTTCTCGACTCTCTCCCCCCCCCCCCCCAACCTCCTTACACTTCTTCTTCCTCTCCTCCTACTCCATCCTCTTCTTTTCTCCTCTCATCTACATTCTTCTACTTCTTCCTCTCCTCCTTCACCATTCTCTTTTTCCCCTCTCGTCCACATTCCTTTTCTTTTTCCTCTGCTCCTCCCACTCCGCCCGCTCAGCCTTTTTTTCACTGTTAGGCGATGTCTGCGTCTTGCCTGTTTACACCCGAGCTGCAATATCTGCAACTTTCGAGCGACACCTCCAACTTTTCCCTGGTCAGCGGTTAACTTTCCCAGAATGCACACTTGCACTCATACATGACAAGCAAGGACTGAAGCTGAAATCTGTTGAGAGAGAGAGAGAGAGAGAGAGAGAGAGAGAGAGAGAGAGAGAGAGAGGGAGAGGTGGAGAGGGAGACTAAGGGAGAGAGAGACTACGTAAAGAGAGACAGGCAGGCACAGGCAGAGACAAGGAGAGGGAGAGAGGAGAAGAGGATGTAAGAAAGAAGAGGATGTAAGAGAGAAGAGTAGGAGAGAAACAGAGAGACAATGAGAGAAAGAGAGACAGACTGGGGGAGAGAGGAATAAAGAGATGGGGGGGGGGAAGATAGAGATACAAACAGACAGAGAGATGAATAGATATATAATATATGGGATTTACGTTGTTAATGTGACGATAATAGACAGGAGGTGAGAGAGAAGAGTTTGCCTTTGCGTTCTGAACCAAAAGTCAACGTTTAGGTCCAAATTAAGTTAAGATGAGTTGAGCTAAGACTAAGACCTGACATCACTGCACTCAAGACATTCCCATACCATCTCCGTCCCCTCGTTCAAAAGCCAGCGAAGAGTCAAACTACTAATCGTTCTCCTTATCTTCCTTCTCAGTTTCGAAATTCTTCCAGAACTCCTGCCGGTCCCCCACAATTTCATTCTTTCCAAATACGGGTTCTCAATCTGAGCCATCGCCTTCTCCTGGTCCCACAGGCGCTCGGCCACCTCTCCCTTGTTCATAGACAATCTACCACCGAGAAGTGCATTCCCTGCCAGCCTACCAGCCTGTTCACCACCCCCCTCCCCCGGCCCTCCTGCATGGCCAGGGCAAAAAATCCATACAATTCTCACAATCTGTGACCTCTGAGCCATTCCACACGAAACGTTCCTTTCTCCACCTTATTTAGCCTATTCCTTGCGTCCGTAACGAATGCAATGTGTGTTGCAGTGGTCTCCGCTAACAAAGTCCAACTTACTGCCGGTGCAGAACTCGAAGCCCCGACCTCGCCATCAGCGCATCGGAAGTTTAACATCCAGCGCTCTTCCCTTTCGACTACAATGACGTCTCCGGACACGGTAGACAACACAAAACAGCTGCAAGCAAAATAACTATACAACCGTGTGCGGGGTGTAACACAACGCGTCGTACCCAGGCCGGGGTAACCACAACCCTGCCTATCAATAACAAAGCGTGACTCATGATAAGACAAACACCAACACCGACGAAGACAAAGAATGATAACCAAACACTAAAACAACGGGCCAGCGGAGGAACCCCACGGGGGCAAAAGAAAACATAAATACCGCCAGGATTACACAAACATGGAGGGAATCCACCAATGCCCCCTTCTAGGGCCAGAGAAACAAGATATAGTGGGGGAGAGAACAAATACTGCCATCAGTGACAGCAGTAGAAGAATGAAATAGCTGTGCAGGCACACAAACGGTGCATGCATATTATATATATATATATATGTATATATACACACACACACACACACACACACACACAAACAGGTAAAACAGAATAGTGGAGTGCATGGACTAGTGTATACCGGGGCTGGACGTAAAGGGTTAATCCTACTACACATTCCACATTTCTAGGGCACTGTGCTACGAAATAAACCTCCTGTACACCACGATATGGTGGCTTTTCTCTATTACTACTACTGTCTAGTTAGGGTTGCTAGACGTCCGGCAAAAAGAGGACATGTTCTTCTTTTTAGCCTATTGTTCTCCGTCCGGCGGGCAAAGCTAAACACCTTTAAAATCTCCGCTTTTCTTATATTTTATGATATAATGTTTTTATGTATTGTTGTTACAACTTACAATGTATCTACACTCTACCGCAGTGGTTCTCAACCTTTTTTTGGCCCATGCCTCCTTCACCATGTGTTCAGAACGTCATTCCTCCCCTTTTGTAATTTCTCCCTATAAATAACCCCCCCCCCCCCCTTACACAATATACGTAAATATGGAAGCTAAATTTAATAACACATACGAGAACAAGTCTAGACGTCTACATAAAACGTGATTTGGGGGTCTACTTACGTTATAAAATGAAATTCAGAAGGGCGAGAAATACAGAACCGTATGTACGGAGCAAAAAAATAAAAATAATATTAAGTAATCCGTTCTTGTATTAATGCGATCTTGAAATAATCTTAATTCCCCCCTTTGACACCCTAAAATTTCCCCCTAGGGGAAAATTCCCCAACCGGTTGAGAACCACTGCTCTACCGTATGTTTACATTGTTAAAATGTACAAAGTCTATGCATTTCTGGTAAATTGGTCGATTATAGTAATTTTAACTGTTATCTGTATCTGGCTCATTACCATTTTTTATATTTACTTTTATTTCTTTATTAAAACCCATTGCTTAATAATATTTATTCAATTTTCCTATTTTTACCAAATGTGAAACACCAATTATTTGTATAATTTGAATCTAACTGTTGCTCTATTCTTAACACTAACAATCTAGCTCTATGCTGTAGTCTCTATGGTCAAAATGTTAATGTTATTTCCGGTAGCAAAGACGCAAATTAAAATTGTTTTTTAATTTATAATTTTTGCCGTCTATGTTTATGAAAATGGCTTCCACAAAGAAAAAATGTGATTGCTAACGAAAATGTTCTACGGAAAGTTGGCTCCTCCGAGAAATATGTTGTTTAATTAATAAAGATTATAAGGTAATAATCGTACAATCGGTTGTTATAAATAATGTTTTTAGCAATTTGAAAAAGGTCTCCATTGAATATATATATATAAACATGATTGTTTCTTGGTCGATTCACTAAGAATAAGATACACATAATGGCAGCTATTGTAATAAAATTGTACTGACTGTGGGTTTAATCTGGAACGATTCAAATGAAACATTCAATATGTCTTCCTGTGCCCTCCTTTTTTGTCTTATTATGTACTCCTTTTGGTGCCCACGTATTTGGCAACCCTATGTCTAGTTGTCTAACACGTTTCTCAAACTTGTTTAAAAAAAACAAAACAAGTTGTTGCATATCCTTTACAGGATGTAGCATTCAACCCCAACATTTTTGGCTGTTCGTGATTCCTGGGCAAGTTTACGTTCAGTAGTTTGCCATTGCTTTCTGAACGACCGGCACCCATACCATTTCATAAAAAACCAACACAGCTGTGTTTCGAAAGCGGGTATGCGGGATTATGAACTGCGGCCTCAACATCTTCGCCAGGAGCCGGCCAAACCTGTTTACCTTTTGCAAATAAACAGCAGGATTTTAAAGGCAATATTATTGACTTCATTCCACCGGGTTTTTAACTCATATGGCTCGCTCTCTTCCCACGGGGCGCCTTGTCGAAAGCGTCACACAAAGCACGAAGATCCTGCGACGACTCCCGGCAGGCTTGCTCTCGTGAATCGAACGACCTGGTCCGGAATCGAACTCACAACATTCGGAACGCGAGACAGGCGCCGAAACCACTACTTCCCTGCAGCGTCATTCTCTCCAAGCCGTCATGATCCACTCGTTCTTCTGCAGTATGCACACGATTCGGGGGGGGGGGGGGGGGGGGCTGAGTGGTATCGAGGTATGGTGTCCGCCTCGAGTGCAGGGGGTCCCGGGTTCAGGCCCTGGTGAGACCGGGATTTTTTTACATGGACTTTTAGTAACACAATTTCTCCTGGTCTCTGGGTACTATGTATTGCTGCGCACGTTTCTTCTTTCGTTCGCTTGAAATATGTCTATATCTGCAATGTCGTCTCTTGCATGAATTGAACTGTTTTTTTTTCAGTTCACACAGTGGTCCATAGAGTTTATCTTCCACTGTCGTCTCTCTAGGCCAGAAGGTTTGCCTAGATATGTTATATTTTGGGCAGTCTTGGAGTATGTGCTCTGCTGTCTGCGACGCCAATCCACACGTGCACATGGCTGTTTCACCAATCTTGAATTTTGTATACATGTGGTTGCGTAATCTATTGTGTCCTGTTCTGAGGCGCATAATAATGACTTGTTCTGGTCTGTCCATAACGTGGTAGTCATCTTTAGCAGGTGTTGGTGGCTTTCTGACTGATTTGATCATTCTTTTCTTTTGGTGGTATGTAACGGGCACATCAGGCTGTTCTTCTTTGGCTCCTTCCTTAGCCAATTGATCAGCTCTGTCGTTTCCGGGTACTCCACAGTGGGATGGTATCCACTGTATGGTGACTTTATGCTGACTGCTAAGTTCAGAAAGTAGTGTCCTTAGTACTGGCAATTTCCCAGAGAGGAGCGCCTCGAGTACTGATTTTGCATCTGTTAGTAGCACCACAGGTTGTGTACCATTGCTGTTATTTAGTAATTTCTCTGTTGCTATCTTGATTGCCTCAATTTCGGCATCATAGTTATGGCAGTACTTTCCTGTCGCTACTCTGGCTGTGTCCCTAGTATTATTTGGGTATTCTATGTACACTCCCGCTCCTCCATTTCGAACAGCATTTTGTGCTGACCCATCTGTGTAGACTCGGATCCAGAGATCCTGTGGGTATTCTTCATCAAGGAAGCTGAGAGTGGCTGTTCTGCGCTGCACACTGTTCTGTTCTTCCTTGTCAAATATTCCTCTCACTTTTGTCTGGATTTGTAACGATAGTCTATGCTCATCTTTCCATGGAGTTCGCTCTGGAATGGTTGTTAGAGGGATACCAACTGTGGGCAGATCAGTGGTTTCTCTGCAGAGTCGTTTGGCCTGGTGGATAAAACTACTTCTTTTCAACCGCCCCATAGCTAGGTTTTCAAATCTGTTCTTCATAGGGTGGCCTGGCAAGCTGAGGAACTTTTCTGCTTGTATTAGCGTTTTCGTATCTCTGCGCTCACTCAGTGCCTGTGTCCTCCCCATCTTCTCCATTTCCACTATAGGGGTTGATCTCATCCCTCCTGTGGTGACTAAGTGCTTGATTTTGCACCTTGTCCAACTCTTGTAGACGCAAGAGACGCAGTTGACCCATATTCCAGGTGTGGTCGTATGCTCTGTTGGTAAACTTTGCTAAGTATTTTCGTACTGGCTCCCCATGTGGTTCCACTTAGCTTTCTCAGGGATGGCTATTTTCCTTCTGGCTTTTGCTACTGCTTGTTGATGTGCTTTCTCATGTCAGCTTGCCATCAAATGTTACTCCAAGGTATGTTGGTTCTTTATCTTCTCTTAGGGGTGTTCCATTTATCTGGATGATCCCTGCCTTTTGTTTTGGAGAGAGGGTAAATAGGGTGGTGCTGCACTTGTCAGTGTTTATGCTGACACACCATCTATTTGCCCATGCAGCAAATGTATCTACAGCTCTTGTAGCAATCTGGTGGCCACTGATGCATATTCATTTGTGCTCCATAGAACCAGGGTCATCGGCGTACATTGCCGCTTTAATTCCATGCGGTAGGTGAGCAACAAGATCATTGATGAAGATTAGAAAAAGTGTGGGGGACAAGACTCCGCCCTGGGGGACACCGTGACGCAGTAGTACTTTCTTGCTCTTGAGTCCGTCTATCTGTACTCGGGCTCTTCTGTTGTGCAAGTATGCTTTCACCCATTTGTACATTCTTCCATTGACTTTGCAGTTTCTCAGTTTCTTCATCAGACCTTCTTTCCAGACTTTGTCAAAGGCTTTCTTCAGATCTATCCATGCCGCAAGCACCAGCTTCTTCTCTTGGAATGCATCCTCAATTTCTTGAGAGAGGTAGGTTGTCTGATCTTCCGTAGAGTAGCACTGCCTAAAGCCAGCCTGCTGTGGCACAAGGATGTTTTACTTTCAATGTACCACTGCAGTCTGTGATTGATGATGCGCTCCAGTGTTTTGCAGAGACAGCTGGTGAGGCTAATTGGTCTGTAGCTAGAGGCAATGGAACCATCTTTCCCTGATTTTAGGAGGGGTATCATGATTGCTTCTCTCCAGGCTTGTGGAACACTGCCTAAGGTCCAGCTGTTATTGAAGATCTGCAACAGCTTTGTTTTGGCCTCTGTTCCTAGGTTCCTGATCATTTCATTGGAGATACCACCAGCTCCTGGTGACTTTCTCATTTTCAGTTTTGATATGGCTAGCTCCAGTTCGCTGATTGTGATGGGTGCCCTCCAGGACTTATGTACTATTTCCTTCTGTCCTGTATGTTGTCGTTTCTCTCGAATCTCTTGTTGTTTCTCTGGACTAATTTTGATATTGCTATCTGGTGCGAACGAGTCCGCAAAATGGTCAGCTGCTTGCTTTCTTGTTAAGATTTTTCCATCTTTTATGTAGCGCAATTTTTGAGTTTCTCCCTGTGCCCTCGTCATTAAGCTGTTTTATTAGCTTCCACAATTTCCTTGTGTCTCTGTCAAAGTTCAGAGACTCCGTTTTCTCCTGCCAGCTTTTCCGTCTAGCCTGCAGCTTGGCCCTTTGAAATTTGGCTTTTGCATGCTGGAATTTATTGTGGTGCTCTTGGCTGGGTGTGGCCTCTGCTTGCTTTCTACACACTTCAACATCATTATGCAACTGTTCCAGTTCACTACTCCAGTAGGGTTTATATTGTTTACGGGCTCCTCTTGGTACTGTTTCTCGCGCTCCCGT
>JACEFZ010003153.1:0-40000 GCA_014155875.1 Cepaea nemoralis
AAAAAGAAGTAGAGATACAGGATGAACTATAAAAGAAGCTAGAGATAGAAGAGGGTACCATACAAGAAGTAGAGATAGAAGATGAGTCCCAAACAAAAACAAATACTAGAATACGGGATGAAAATATACAAGAACTAGAAGAAATGAGTCTATCAAGAAGCTAGAGATACAAGATGAGAACCATACAAGAAGCTAGAGATAGAAGATGAGTACCATACAAGAAGCTAGAGATAGAAGATGAGTACCATACAAGAAGCGAGATACTAGAGATACAGGATGAGAACTATACAAGAAGCTAGAGATAGAAGATGAGTATATACAAAAGCTAGAGATACAAAGAAAACCCAACAAAAGCTAGAGATAGAAGATGAGAAACCATCAAGAAGCTAAAATAAAAGATGATTACCAAAAAGAAGCTAGAGATACGGATGAAAACCCATAAAGAAGCTAGAAAACAAGATGAAACCAAAAATAACTAGAGATACAAGTAAAAAATATACAAGAAGCTAGAGATAAAAGATAGAAACATTCAAAAATATAGAGAAAAAAAGATGGAAATACAAGAAGTAGAGATACAAGAAAAAAAGTCCCACCTTCCGTGTGGATTCAGTGGCGCAGGGAACTTAAAATTCATCCCTTCTCCATTTTGGGAACAGGACACTCTCTAAATGGGGAGTAAAACCAATCAAAAGTTTGCCCCCTTTGGACCCTCGGGGTGGTAGGTATCTTGTAGCCCCCGTCAGTGTTTTCACAAATGGCGACAAAAGAAAAACACCAAACAATGGAAACATGGCACAGAATATCAAAATCGTGAATTAATCTCCAACTTCAGTCAGTTCTGAGGGGAAAACTAGGCCCTTTGAAAAAAGATCCTAATATATTTAAACAATATCAAGGATATTAAACAATGTCAAGGATTGAACAGATATTAGATGTCAGTCTTATAACATCAACTTTAAAATTAACTTCCTTACCAACCATTGTTATCATGTGCCCAAGGTGAGAACACAGGTAAACAGCAAGCATTACTCACACAGCAGACCATGTGAATGGAGCACAGGAAGCAAGACTGAGTGCAGGTTCCAAATATTGAAGGTATGGTATAAACTTCCCAGTGTATGTTCATAAGAAACTCTCCACTAATATTGCACTAATTGCATGATGGCTAATATAGCCTGGTTATGCCTGCAAAGCTGTATGTGTGTGACCTAGTCAATTACTGTGTTCCCATAAACCACACTAGATGTGTAGCAACTGCAGCATGTGTGAGAAGAGTGCAGATGAGTTGATTCTGAAATTCATTATCTGGACTAACAATTCCTACCTGACAATCAATCCTAGCAGATACAAGACACCCTGCGACAGAAACTAAGCTGCATACAAGTGGTGGACTACAATTCCCACACACTTTAAGATACAAACTAAGCTTAAGCTGTACTGAAATGCAGTATCGTGGCGACTAACAATGCCTACCTGACAACATACTCTCGGACATGACCATAATGTCATTGTAATCAGCATACGCCATGTAGAACTCCAGTGTGGTGAACTCTGGGTTGTGGGTCAGATCTATCCCTTCATTTCGAAACTGCTTCCCAATCTCGTACACCCGGTCAATGCCACCAACCACCAGCATCTACAAACACAAGCCATACATGGTGTCAACAAGAGGAATGGAAGTAACAAGAACAGACAAGGTGTCAACAAGAACAATGAAAGTAACAAGAACAGTGGTAGTATCAAGAACAATAAAGAACACATATTCTAACAATCACTGAGGACAGAATACACAAACATGCACCACACACATACAAACATGTACCACACTGCAACAATTGCAGGTCTTCTTCTTCTTCTTCGTTCATCCGGAGTTTTTTTTTTTCGGATGTGATCGTTTTATTCTTTATCTGTTCTCCGTGTCGCTGTTTGTTTTTTTTCGTTTGAGTCAAGATATTCTTTTTTTTCCAGTTCTTTTCTTTTTGTGTTTTTATTTTCTATTTTCACGTTATCGGCCGCTCATCCAGTTTTATATTCCTTCATTCTGTAAAGTTCTTTCTTTTCTTCAATTTTTTTTCGCGTCTTAATTTTTCACTTCGAATTTTCAGTCGTTTAACTAGGCTTTCCCTTTCTTGTTTTTTAGTTGTTTCGCATTAATTCATTTTTACAACACACAAACCAACAGATTATTTTTTTCTTCTTCTTTTGTTCTTCGTTTTTTTTTCCTGATTGCGTTGTGCCTGTTTACAGCAGAGCTGCGTTCTTGCGCCGTTAGGCCGACACATCCGACTTCTGCGGGCATTGTTGACCGGGTTAACCTTCCCGGGTTTCTTAGGACGTTTGACTCTCACTGTTGTGGTGTTATCCCCCATCCCAGCTGGTCCATATAGAACAGCCAAAGATCCTGGTCAGCCCTCAAGGGAAGGCAGGGACAGACCATGGGCATTCCCCGCCATCCAAGGAGGCTTCCATACTTGCAGAGCCGATACATAGCGCTCTGGTACTGGGCTCACCCAAGGAATCGTCACGTCCTGCACATGGCTGCTTAGCCTCACTTCCGTATATTGGGCCTTCCGTTCACCATAGGCTGTTCTTCGGAAACCAGAAGTATGCAGTCTGCAGATGACATCCACACAGTGAGCTTTCGATTCGGACTTTCCATGTAATGGATTTGCTATCCAAGCAATATTCCATTTCGTGCCACTAGGACACTTTTCCACCTTTTATGAAGTCCACACAGTGGGCTTTGATTAGGACTTTCCACGTAATGGATTTGCTATCCAAGCAATATTCCATTTCATGCCACTAGGACACTTTTCCACCTTTTATGAAGCCCACACAATGGGCTTTTGATTCGGACTTTCCACGTAATGGATTTGCTATCCAAGCAATATTCCATTTCGTGCCACTAGAACACTTTTCCACCTTTATGAAGCCCACACAGCGAGCTTTCGATTTGGACTTTCCACATAATGGATTTGCTATCCAAGCAATATTCCATTTCATGCCTCTGGGTCTTCATGCACCTTTAAATGTCAACCTGTATGTAGTTAAAGTAAGCTGCGGTCAACTTGAGCTTGTTGATATCTCCATAGAGCTTGTCCTCAAATGAAGCAGGTGTGGGCCAAAATATCTTTCTTCTGTTCTGCTTACGTTGGGCAATCCTGCAGCAAATGTTTTGCTGTCATTTTTCCAGTTCTACAAATTACATTCATCGGTATCTCCTATCTTTAGTTTATTGAAACAAGTGGCTATTTCAGCCTGTTATGTCCTGTGCGGAGTCTGAACGATTGCTACTTGTTCTCTTCGGTCGAGTTTGTAATATGCCATCATCCTTTCTGATGGCCTGGATGCTCTGATTCCCATTTGATTCTATAAGTGCTTTTTATCAACCTCTTTGCCTCATTATAGGTTATGTCTATGTCAGGCTGTGGTAGTCGTCCACCCTCTTTTGCCAGTCCTGTCAGCCTCTTCGTTTCCAGGTATACTGCAATGTGATGGGATCCACTGTTATTACAACTTTTTTGGATTTCTGGCATAGACCATGGAGTGCTGCTCTTAGGTCAGTTAGTTTCTGTGCTGTTATTGCTCTTCAGTATTGAGACAACTGACTTTGCATCTGTGAAGATAGCTATTTGCTTCTCCTTTATTTTCCTCCATCAGGAGCATTTCTGCTGCAGTTTTCAAAGCCTCTACCTCCGCTTTGAAGTTACTTGAAAATTTTCCAGTTGCCATTGAATGCGTTTTTTTCACTCCATTTTTTAAATTTAGGAGAATTCCTCCTCCTCCTTTCTCTATTGAATTTTTTGGCTGATCCATCTGTATATGCATGGGTCCAATTCCTGCTTGGGTAATGTTCTTTTACTATAGTTTAGGGTTATTTCTCTTCTTTCGGTTTCATGCTGGGTGTTCTTTTTCTCAATACCAGGAATGTTTTCTATCATCTCAGGCAGTTGCTGCTGTCCCCAAGCTGGGAACTTGTGTGGCATTGTGTATGGGCTTGACTGCTGATATGTTAAGTATAGGATCTGCCCTAATCCTTCGTTTTGCAGTTTCTACAAAGTTGCTACGCTTCAGTCTTCCCTTTCCAAAACCATTAAATCTGTTGTACATAGGGTGGTCTGTCAATCTTCTAAATTTTTCTGCTTGTTGCTGGCTCTGCTATCTCTTCTATCCTGCATTGGTTGTAAACAAGTGATCTTTTCGAGTTCATTAATAGGCGTTGTCTTCAGGCTTCCAGTTATGATTCGCATTCCTTGGTTTTGGACTCTACTTATTTTGTTAAAGTTTGACTTAGCTGCTGTTGCCCAAGCTGCAATGCCATATTCCAGTACTGGCCTCACCCGTCCAGTATATAACTTCTTGAGAACTTTCTCATCTGCTCCCCACGTTGTACCAGCAAGCTTTTTCATGATTGCCATTCTCTGCCTTGCTCTTGTTCGATTTTCTCAACCTGTGTCTTCCATGTCAAGGCGACGATCAAAGGTGACTCCTAGATAGTTTGGATTTTCTTCATGGCGCAATATTTTTCCATTCAATACCAGCTTAGGTTGCTGAGTTTTTATTTGAGAGGGAGAACACTGTGCATGTTGTTTTCTCCTCACTTATCTTCACTAGCCATGATTTTGGACCAGTCCTCTAGCGCTAATAAGGCTTGCTGTATTCTGCTGTTAGCTGTACTAATACTATTCTTCAGATGTCCATATGGCTAGGTCATCTGCAAAGGAGGATGTGTGTACTCTGGCTGGAAAATTTCTGTGATGTCATTGTATATGCTAGGAATAATGTTGGTGGAAAGAACTCCTCCTTGGGGGACACCTTGCTCCAACAGCATCATTTTGCTTGTTTGTCCTTGAACTTTTGTCCTGGCAGTTCTGTTCTTAAGGTAGTGGCTGATCCATTTATACATTTTCCCACAAACATGCATGTTTTGCAGTTTTACTTTCAGTCCTTCCTTCCATACTTTATCATATGCTTTTTCTAAATCTATCCAGACTGCTAGTGTGTGCTTTTTCTCTTGGAAGGCATCCTCTATTTCCTGAGCTATATAGGTTATTTGATCTTCAGTGGATCTGTACTTTCTGAATCCTGCTTGGTGTGGTGTTAAGAGTTGGTTTTCTTCCAGATGCCATGTTAGCCTGCCATTGATAATGCGTTCCATTAATTTTCCTACACAGCTAAGTAGACTGATATGTCGATAGCCATTTGGTTCTTCCAGGTCTTTTCCTTTCTTTGGGACTGGTATTAGTATAGCTTCCTTCCATGCCTGTGGGACTATTCCTCTCTTCCAGCTGTTATTTAGGACTGCTAGTAGTTTCTTTTTTGCCTTGTTGCCTAGTCCTATTAGCATTTCATTTGTGATTCCATCCTTTCCTGGTGATTTCTTCTTTTTTAGGGTATTCATTGTCTGTTCCATTTCTTCCATTGTTAGATTTGCCATCATATATTCTGCTGCTGTCTCTGTATTTCTATGATGTATCTGTTTGTCTTTGATTGCTTTCTTCTGTTCGGTTGTAATATCAATGTGGTTTGCATTTGCATAGTGTTCCATTAGTGCATTTGCAGCCTTTTTTCCTGTAAGCAAGGCATTTCCTTGTTTAATTGTTATTTGTTTGTTTCTAGGTCCTTCATTGTTCATGGCTTTCACTAGTTTCCATAGTTTGTTTCCATCCCTGTCAAAATTCAGGTTTTCTGTTTTTTCCCTCCAACAATCTCTTGTTGTTTGATTTACTGTTCTTTTATATTTGCTGAGATGGCTTTGAGAGAGATGTTTGCTTCAATTGTTTGTTCTCTCTCTGCTGTCTTCCTGGCATCTTCAACTTTGTCCTCCAAACTTTGTAGTTCTTCAGTCCAGTATGGTTTGTAATTTTTCCTCGCTCCTCTAGGAATGGACTCAGTGGCTGCCTGTATTATCGCTCTGTTTAGACTTTCCACCATTTGCTTTATGTTGCCATATCGTGTATTTATGTTTTCACAATATTTGTCTGTTAGTATGGCAAATCTGTCCCAATCTGCTCGTTTGTAATTCCAGCGGGGCAAGGGCTTTTGCTCCTGTGGAACATACTCCATATTCATTACAAGCTTGATTGGTCTGTGGTCACTACCTGCTAATTGGTCCAGCACATGGCGATCGATTTTGTGGAGGATGTCTCCTGTGCAGAAAGCTAAGTCTGGAGTAGAAGTGGTAAGCCATCTTCTGGAGTAGAAGCTCGGTGTATCATCCGCTTTGTTGAGTAGATGGAGATCTGAGTCTATTTCCCAGTCCTCCAATTCATCTCCTCTTTTGTCAGTATCTGGGTATCCCCATCTTTCTGAACGGCTATTAAAGTCTCCGACAATAATGCAGTTTGTGTCAGTTATTTTCATGTTTGAGAGTGTAAGGTCCTTATCTGCTGGGCTATACAGATTGTAGATTCTTATTTTCACGTCCTTTATCATTATATCAACACCTATAATTTCTGTTTGGTTGTCAGAGATCACAGATACTTCGCTGCAAGGTATTGTATTTCATGTAAGTATTAGAACTCCTCCTTTATGTCCTTCGCGGTCGAAACGTGTGGCCTGATATCCTCTGACTGAAAATTTGCGATTGGCATTGAGGTGTGTCTCTTGAATGCATGCCACATCTATTCTATCTTTATGAAGACGCTGTGTCAGGGATTCTTTCTTGTTATAAAACTCCTTCGGCATTCCACTGTAGTATGTTGAGTGTCCTTGGTATTTGGTCAATAGCTCTTAACCTACTCCTCTGTGCCGTGACTCCACAGCACAGGGGAAGGTGACCACCAGTAGTCATGGGTGGACCCCCTCGAGGCAGGGGGCCCGGCACTATCACCGCCTGATGGGACTTCACGGGATTAGCACCATAACGATTAATTTTCATCTGTGGCATCATGAAATGATAAGGTTACGTTGCACTTCTTTGTCAAGCTTGTGGCTCAGTGCATCCGATTTCGACAAGCACTTTTCGGGATGCTTTCCCTAGCCTTTGACTGTCCCCAGTCTACCTACAAGGCAGCAGGTTTGTGCGTCACTTCGTCTGGTCCCTCTCCCTTGACCTGTCCGACATGGGTGACCCTACCAGTAGCAGTGCTACCGTCGGCATAGCTCTTGGGGTCATTGGAACGCGCAAGCCCCTCTACCTCGTCAAGGTGGACGCACGGCAGAGGGGAATTGCAGGTCTAAATGTGGGCAGCTTGATACAGGGAAATCTAGCAGTTAGACAAGACAAAATGTATTCTTCCATGGTCCTGCCAGCATTCTTGCAGCAGTCAATGCTGTCCTAGCACTATACCATGTGCCAGCCACTGCCGTGAATCTCATGATACAATGGTAAAGAGGCAAACAAGCACAAGGAACAAAAGGTAACACTGTCACTGAGCACATCATGACGGAACAAGTTCCACAAGTACAGAAGCAACACTTACCTTGAGATAGAGCTCTGGTGCAATCCTCATATACAGATCTTGGTTGAGGTCATTGTGGTGCGTGATAAATGGCTTGGCCACAGCCCCACCTGGGATCAAGCTCATCATGGGTGTCTCAACCTGAGGATACATGTGAACATGGGTGTCTCAACCTGAGGATACATGTGAACATGGGTGTCTCAACCTGAGGATACATGTGAACATGGGTGTCTCAACCTGAGGATACATGTGAACATGGGTGTCTCAACCTGAGGATACATGTGAACATGGGTGTCTCAACCTGAGGATACATGTGAACATGGGTGTCTCAACCTGAGGATACATGTGAACATGGGTGTCTCAACCTGAGGATACATGTGAACATGGGTGTCTCAACCTGAGGATACATGCGAATGTGGGTGTCTCACCTGAGGATACACGTGAATGTGGGCATCTCAACCTGGTATACAGGGATATTGCACTTGCAGACACATGCAACAGCAATCTACATGAAAGTCATATAAGCAAGACCCCTTACAACTAGGTCACAGACAGCAATACACAGAAATATCAATTGGGGAACCCTTGAGGAAACTAAGACAGCACATCAAACAAATCCACAAGCATTGATTTGCATCCACAGAAGAAGAAAGAAGTAAAGACTAGAGGACAGACTTGGCAACATAAAATGTTTGTTGTCTAGTGTGACACTTATCTTTATTCACAGAAGAAAAAAATGGAGACTATAGGACGTGGCATCAGAGAAGAAAAAAATGGAGACTATAGGACGTGGCAATATAAAATAATTGTTGTCTGGTGTGACACTTATCTTTATTCACAGAAGACAAAAATGGAGACTATAGGACATGGCAACATAAAATGTTTGTTGTCTAGTGTGACACTTATCTCTACTGCTTTCTTTGACTTCTATGAATGCCAATTCTTACTTGTGAATTTACAGGTTATAAACAGGCACATCATGTGCCTGACATGGTGATATGGGGACTGCATGTTGATTATCCCGCTGTAAGTGCAAGTAAATGTGAATCATAAGTTATTTACATGTCTTATTTATTTAATCTTGCAGAAAAAAAAACCAACCAATGTGGCACCTCTCACCTCTAAGAAACCCAAATCATCAAAAAACCTGCGCAGGTAATTCAAAATCTTGGCTCTGGTGATGAATATATCCCGAACGGGTTCGTTGATCATCAGATCTAGGTAGCGCTGGCGATATCTGGTTTCCTGTCAGAGGAAGAATACAACATCAGCACAGTACATCACATGACCCCAAACATGCAAGACATAAACCCAGACCACACATTCATCATGAGCCATGCCGGTAAGCGTGGGCGGTCATGTTTTGCCATCTCACTCGATCACCAGAGTCGTGGATCAGCTGTGTTTCTGTCTTGACCATGTCACGAGGCCAAGCCATCCAGGTATTTGCTTCTAGGTCTTCCCCTTGGTCTGTTCCCTTCGATCTTACCAGTTGTCACAAAGTTCTCCAATTCACTTCTTCTCATAACATGCCCAAAAAATTTTGACTGTCTGCGTCTAATATCTCTAATCAGTTTACGATCTTCATTTGTTTCTTGAAGGACCTGTTCATTGGTCTTTCTGGCTGTCCATGGTATTCTTTGCATTTTCCTCAGAAACCACATTTCTACAGCCATCAGATGTTTTTCATCTGCATGGCGAGACCACACAACACTACATGAGATAGCCTGAGACAACAAGCAGAAAATAAAAGATGTGCACACATAACACGCACACGACGTTGTCAAAGAAATCAGGTACAAAAGATGTGCACACATTCACATAACTGTCAAAGAAAACAGGCAGAACAGAAGACATGATTTCACAGACATGTTAAAGAAAACAGACAAGATATGAACAAAGTCAAAGTAGTCTGTATATGACTAGAACCATGACTCTCACCTTATCCTTGACACCATAGTAAAGATGTGGCAGCTGCCGCAAGCATGGAGACAACAAGGTGATGGTGCTTGGTACAATGCTCAGCTCACCTTTCTTTGTCTTACCTAGAAAAATGTCATTTATGTGATTAAATGATTACAGAGACAATCCGTGATGGTGATAAAACATCAAACTGTTCACAACTTCTATGAAGTGGGTCATCTTCTCTGAATGATTACAATGCATAAACTAGATTATTATTGAAAGTTCAAAACCAGTCTGATGACATTGTTGAATGTATGTGTGATTGAAAAGGGAAGGAAAGAGACAAGAATAACACCCAATGGATCGTCATGGGTGAGGAGTAGTTTCCAACTGATCATGTTGAGGATATTATTCACTCCCACACCCAACGGCTTCAAGCTCACTAACCATGTGCCCTGGATATACATGTGTGCATGATGGAAAGGATGCACACTATTTAGGAGTGTATGCTAACAGTTTACCCATGTTTGAATGAGTGTAGATGGAGAAGATATAAAATACCCCAATCGCCCATATACTAAGAGTGTATGTGTAGGATATTCTGCATGACTAGTATGAAGTGCTCCCTCTAATAAATACCTGATGGAACATCTGTACGACATTGATTTCCCAGCCATGCCAGTTATACTGAACTATGTGGGTGACTACAGGCAGGTTGGCCAACATTTTCTCTACACAGAATTACACAACATTCCTTCATCATGATAACATAATTTATAAAGGAACTGGACATTTCAAGATTAACAGAAATCTGGCATGATTCATTTTATCTAATTACATTTTCATCATCACTTAATTATAGTTACATATATACAGATACACACACACACATCGCATGACATAGAAACAGTTCTGCAGCTGCTCCGTATCTCTCAGTAAGTGTCTATCAGTTCAGAAACACAATGTGGACAGCTCAGATTTGCTTCCACAAATATCCCTCCCCTCTATGTTGGAAACACACAGAAATCCAAACATCTATAGCATGTGTATCGTTACCCTGACCTCCAGATGACCTCTACCAGAGTTTTGGAGACACTGGGCTTTGTATATAGCTATTTGATCAATCCGCTCAAAGAAAATCTGATTTTATATATTTTTCAGCCTTCTGTTATTATTATGACACAACCCTTGTCCCCTTCTCCAGTTCACTTCTTTGTGTTTCTCTTCCAGCTGCTGTGATGTCCCCTGGGATGAACTATGAGGTACTCTCACTAGCAGTCAAGGCCACTCTAGAGGTATGCACTTATCCCACACATAGTTGCAAAGTAAAAAAAACAAAGGCCACTTAAAAATAACCTACCAGGCTTTCCTCGAACGCCAATGATATCACCTCTCCTCAACCTGTCGACAATTTCATCAAAAGCTGCAGGGCTCTCGTAATATCTAAAATAAACAAGATTCATCGGTAAAACAAGTTTGTGGAAAGAGTCATCTGAAAATATTGCACCTAACCTTCCAAAAAGCATCAGTTCTAACAGTAATCCACTAGGAAGACCAATTGGTTGAAGACTCCACATAAACTACATAATGATTCTGGAGATGAAAGATCTGACCCCTTCCTCCCCTTATTTTGTCAGGACACACTACTAAGAGTTAAACAGCTACACCCCATATTCTCAAAGCAATTAAAGTTTTATGACAGACAGAAGACAAGTTAGGAGGTGCAGAACAAGTTGTAAGCTGAGAGACACAGGTAACAAGTTAGGAATTGTGAGTAAGTTGACAGTCAGACAGACAAGAAGTTGGGAATTGTGATTAAGTTGACAGTCAGACAGACAACAAGTTAGGAATTGTGAGTAAGCTGACAGACAACAGCCACAGCTATCTCTAAACTAGATCCTTACTTGGCATTAGCCATGACCTGGATCTTCACAGACTCCCCTCTCAGATCATAGAAGATCAGCTTTGACCCTGACGGCCTCTTGGCATGGATTCGACCTGAAACAAACAATTCCTGGTCAACACCTGACATCAAGTGTTCATCTGAACCCACACCCAGTACAATGTGTCAAACCTGCCTTGTGGGACATAGGGTATGTTGAAACCTCACAGAGACATATAAGTAGCACACACTTGTTTTCCTCTCTCCACTCTTCTCATTTGCCATAATGTAGGCACTCGCAGTGTCATCTCCATGCTTTATATGTTGTGGTGTTTTCTTGTCTTGTCTGCTGATGAAACCTTGTCATTGCAACACCCTTTGTTTTCCGTAAATGTATTTAGTAAAGCTGCTGTATAATTTGTGTTTATTTTTATTTTGTTTGCATTAGTGGAAGACAGGGAAATGGCTGGTCGAGTGAGTGGCTAAGAACGCTGGATTCTCCTTCGGGAAACTCAGGTTTGAATCCTCGGTACGGTGTGGATTTTTTTTTCTGTCAGGGGCAAAAAGAAAATCCTAACCTGCATAGTTTGCGGTGACTGCATTAGCCAGGTGGCCTTAATTACTCAGGCTCAAAACCCCAAATGGCGGCTTGTCTACACTGCAAGGTACTATAGGCAGTAAATGACAGTTTGACAGTGGAAGACATAGCATGCTCCTTATTGCCTAGTGGGACAAAGTATATTGTAACCACTTAGTTGGACACAGCGGTATGTGAACACTTTCAGGCTTCTATACTTTGTACCTGTTGCGTTTAGTTATCTTTGAGGGAGGGCTAGTTGATGAAAGGAATGAGCTGTCCTGTTATCTGATTGTGCAAGGGGTCTTGCAATACAAATGTCAGAGTGTTTGAGTTGGCATCACCGGGTCTAGTGGGCCGGTGCTCCACAGCTGAATATGTTGCCATAAAACAAAATCCTCACAAGCAAAACAAACAATGGAAGGTTCTAGTTTAGCAACAAACAGCAGTGTTTATCTAATCTTGTTGGCTGTAAGTGGCACCTTGCTGTCTTTACAGATGAAAGTATTTAGATTGGAACTAAAATTCCATCACACAATGCTTGGGCTGGATTCAGAGAACATGTGTTGCCCATGCAGCATGATCCCTCTCTTGGCGTTGCCTTGGTTTCTCCAGAAGAAAGGATAACCAGTACGTCTGGAACAAGGTAGGCTGTAGATGCTGGCGGCTCAGCATCACACCTCCAAGAGTAGGAGGTAAGTAGCGGCCAGGCCCTCACATCCGGGGGATTTGACTTAGAGGCGTTCAGCCATATCCCTCAGCTGAGTGCCTCAAACCAAGTGTCTGGCCCTATATAAGCATGCACAACTGTCAAACTCCCCACCTGACCAAGTGTCTGGACCTATATAAGCATGTACAACTGTCAAACTCCCCACCTGACCAAGTGTCTGGAAATATATAAGCATGTACTACTGTCAAACTCCCCGCCTGACCAAGTGTCTGGAAATATATAAGCATGCACAACTGTCAAACTCCCCACCTGACCAAGTGTCTGGACCTATATAAGCGTGTATAACTGTCAACTCCCCACCTGACCAAGTGTCTGGACCTATATAAGCGTGTACAACTGTCAAACTCCCCACCTGACCAAGTGTCTGGGACCTATATAAGCGTGTACTACTGTCAAACTCCCCGCCTGACCAAGTGTCTGGACCTATATAAGCGTGTACTACTGTCAAACTCCCCGCCTGACCAAGTGTCTGGACCTATATAAGCGTGTACTACTGTCAAACTCCCCGCCTCACCAAGTGTCTGGACCTATATAAGCGTGTACTACTGTCAAACTCCCCGCCTGACCAAGTGTCTGGACCTATATAAGCAGTGTACTACTGTCAAACTCCCCACCTGACCAAGTGTCTGGACCTATATAAGCAGTGTACTACTGTCAAACTCCCCAGCCTGACCAAGTGTCTGGACCTATATAAGCGTGTACAACTGTCAAACTCCCCACCTGACCAAGTGTCTGGACCTATATAAGCATGTACAACTGTCAAACTCCCCACCTGACCAAGTGTCTGGACCTATATAAGCATGTACAACTGTCAAACTCCCCACCTGACCAAGTGTCTGGACCTATATAAGCTCGTACTACTGTCAAACTCCCCACCTGACCAAGTGTCTGGACCTATATAAGCGTGTACAACTGTCAAACTCCCCACCTGGCACCGTCTTCAGAGTGGATCGCGGCCGATGACGAGCGCCAGTTACCGCTAAACTCCAGAAGCGATTGCCCCTTTGCTCTATGCTAGGTTTCCGTCCTCGCTGAGCTCACCTACATGGATGAACAGACCAGTTCCCTCCCTCCCCATCTTAGTCTTCAAGGTACTTCAAAACCAGAAAGTATTTTATAAGCTGGTGTGTTGAAGCAAAGTTCTATAGTGCAACTATTGAAGCGAAATAGCCTCATCTCCATATGAAGACAATTGGACTATTTCGAGATGTATGGATTCTGCTATTCTGTGTTAGTGATAACCTGAAGATATGTCAAAACATAGCTCAATGTACTTGTGTCATGGATGGGTATATGTCACAATCACTGAACTGACACAAGCAATGACTGTCACAACCACTGAACTCACACAGTCAACGACCGATACCCCTGTGTCTGAGCTTGAGGAAGGGACAGAACATTCCAAGAAACCTAGCCATGGTTTATTCTCTGTACATGAGTGAACAATAACACTTACAGTTGTGGTCTTATAGCAATTAGAGCACCAGTCCACCAATTGTGACCCTAGGGTTCACACCCCAACTATTATGAGATTCTCTCTAACGCCCCCCCCCCCCCCAACACACACACTTCACAACTCAAGTGACAACACTGCCCACAGCCAGCTGACCTGCAACAGTGACCTCATGCTCCAAAATGTTGCCAGCCTCTATATTCTCAAATCTCTCAATGAACCCCGTCAACGATATCTCAACATGGTACTTGTGTGGGTATGGGTTTTCGCCCTTCTCCTTGAGACCTGCGATGGCTCGAGACCGCATCTTGAAGTACTCCTGTTCAAATACAACAGAGACCGTGTTTATGCAAATACTTTCAAGCAGAAATTAAAGTATACTCAAAGGGAATAACAGCCACAAAAAGGGAGACACCACCACCTAGCACCTGTTCAGTTCCCTCACCTCATGGATGTGCTGTGCCAGCTGTCACGTTGGCAGGCCACTGCCTCGTCTCCCAGGCACACCTTCCACAACTGTTCTTTCTAAACAGAGGAAAGGTTAGATGCGACCGAGTATTTAATTTAGTGTCGTTTATTGAGTGCAATAAGTAGCTTCTGGCCATGTGTACATTCAGTACACTTCCAGCTAACACACTCATGTACATATCATCTACTCATATCATACCACCAGCCAGGTATGGCTTCCAATCCCAAATCTCATGCGCAGACAAAAAGGCTGGAGTGTGTCATTTACCAGGTGCCAATAAATGTGGCAGAATGTAGATAAAAAGGTCAACCCAAGCCAGTACATGCAGCTCATTTCAACAGACACAACATGCAGTGTGCTGCCTAACCAGGATGAGCAGATCTCTCTTGGGGAAGTGATCATGGCTGATGGCATACCCAGACGGAGCAGGCTGATGGCCTAAATGTCCTATTTGGCCACTGAAATATGCAGGCCCGACACTACAACATCAAAATGACTGATACTATGTGTGATTTGTTATTTTAAAGTGAATATGCACTTAGTGAATGAGTTAGCACAAACTAGTCAGTTTAGCAAGAAGTAAATGTTGGAATTAGCAGATTACAAGCTGACACTAACAGACTGCTTCACTCCTCTACACAAGGCTGCCACTTGGTGGGCATGCCACCGGATACACAAGCGAGACAAATGAGTCCACACCAAATCTGCAGATGGAACGCTGAGAATCACTAGGAAGCTAACAGATCCCTCACCGTTGGATCAATCTCTTCATCTTCTTCACTTTTCTCTTTTGTAACTGGAGAACTGTCTACAGCCGTCTCTTGTGCTGCAGCCTTTTCTGCTTTCTTCTGTGCCTGGCGCTCAGCCTTTAGCCGCCGTTTGAGTTCACTGGGGAAAGTTGGTAAAATCTTTGAAAATATGCACCACAAATAATTTTACATGCAAGTACATAAATAAGCAGGGTAGAAAAATCAGAGCACTGGTTGCCATGGCACCTGGAAATTACTTGAAAAAACACTTGAAAAAAAAAGAAGCTTATTGCTGAGAAAAAGGAGCAGGCTCCTGAAGTTAGTTTTTTTCTGCTACCTCTGGACATGAGTATATATGGAGCAACTGCTTTTATAAGAGAAACACAATTCAGACAGCACCATCCTACAATCACCTCCAGAATTCAAACTTTGTGAAGTAATAAGGGAATAGAAAATTAGCTACTTGCACCTCCTTACGCAAGACGGTGCACGATGGTGAAAATGACCATGTTTTCACATGCATCCACTGTGGACGAACATTTACAGCTCAAATTGGCCTCATCAGTAACATTCGCTACCGCCATGGGTTGTGGTTATTAAACCTTTTTGAAGCACAATGTAACAAACTATTGTTTGTCAAGACGGCAAGGTGCCAATAACACTTGCCCCTCAATTCAACAGTGAAAATCAAGGTTCATAGCATTCCAAAATCTGCTATCATGTCTTACAAGCATTTAAATATACACACACACTTCAGCATAGATGATCTCATTAAAATCAAGTCTACACACACACAAAAATCAATCAATAAAAAAAAAAAAAAAACTCAAAAATTTGTGTAATGCAGTCTGTTCAACACAGGATGGCAAAAACAGCACTCATACGAACCCAGGTCAAAGTGAAGATATTTATCAAACAGTAAACTGGGCCAAAAGAGCAACAAAGGCCAAATAAGGAACAAAATCAATTACACTGTTTTGCATGTGAGCTGTGTGCTGTGAAAATACACAACAGGTTGTGTAAACATATGACACTTCTGTTGGCGTGCTAGGGAAATCACACATTTCAGTTGTGAAAGAACCACACTCCGCCTGCCAAAAAACGTCCCCACAAATGTCAAGTTCTGCATCGTCATTTATTGAATGTTCAGAAAATCTGGTGGCTTCAATCTCTAGTGAAGTCTTGTGATGATGAATGTGGCCAGACAACAGTCAGAGCTTTCTGTCCCCTCCACCTTGATTAGGATCACCGTGACGGCTCCTGTCAGGACAGTCTTGTGATGATGAATGTGGCCAGAAACAGTCAGAGCTTTCTGTCTTCTTCTCCACCTTGATTAGGATCACCGTGACGGCTCCTGTCAGGACAAAGAAGAAGACAGTCAGCTCCTTTGTTCCCATCACTCATTCATGTTCACAAAATGTCAATTTCTTGAAACAATGTCACACACAACATATGACGGGAGAGAGAATTCAATGGCACACCCAACAACACAAGAAGGAAGAAACAATGGCACATCCAAAAACACAATATGGGAGAAACCCTTAGACCCCGGTGAGGCCGATATACTGGCCCTGCAGTCGCCATCTTGCTCTTTTGAGAAAGAACGGGCAGGCCGAAAATCGGCCCTGTTTGTAAGAACTGCTATGATTGGTGTGCTTTTAATAGTACAGACCAATCAAATGCTTCCTTGCAATCGTCAGCCATTTTAGCCACCACATTGCCGTTTCTAGCAAGTGGATATTATTTTGTGCATTTTTTCGTGGATTTTTGAGTTCTAAAATGGCCAGCTTTGAACCTGAAGACGTACTAGCATTGACTAGCTCTGATAGTAGCGATTTTGTCAGTTCAGGACTGTCAGATAATGACTTTAGTGATACAGAAAGTGCCCATGAGGATTTCAACCTCGTGTCCCGTAGTTTTGTGTGTTGGGAATAAAGAAGATCGTTTTATCTATACCCTTTCATGGCAATGGCTGGACCAAAAAACATGTCACCAGTTGATAGCCAACCTATTACAAATGTCAATAGGGACTTCATAGTTGTTGTTTATTTAACCATAAGTGTTTAAAATTATTCTAAAGTGGTGTAGGTATTCAATGAGGAAATTTTAGGTGAGTACCAAATTTTTTTAAATATTTAGTACCAATTCATACATAGTGGTATGAAATATTTTATTTTTCACAAAATACAAATGAGGTTATCAAATTTGCGTAAACATGAACAAAACAACTTCAATCATACACAGAAATAAACTTTACTATATCCTCTTTAAGAATATATATACTTGTATATACCTATTAGTTAGTTAGTTAGTTAGTTAGTCGCAGTTCCAACTTCACAGCAACGGGTCGTCCCCATTATGCTCCGTTCCTGTGCCAGTGAATATCATACAAAACGCTCCCCACTGCCCAATGTGAAAAGTGGAAAAGACAGGAGTCTCGACAAACAACAGCCGCACAGATGCACTGTGCATAATGCCGCCGCCAGAATGTCAACACAATAGTCCCCCACAAAACACCCAGTTCATTTCTGATGGAATCTGCAGCCATTTTCCCATCTGGATGTTTCCTAGATGTTCACCCACACAGTCCACGAAATACAGTTCATCGTTGGTGGCAGTCAACCAGAAGCTCAGCAGCCACGCATTTCTGCATAAGGCAAAAACCGGTCAACTCTGGGACATAGCCATCTGCCATCACTCCGAACATCAGTCACATTCCAAAAAACCTCGGGCAGATTCAAAAGCACTTCACACGAAACTCACAGTGTCGCGCCACACACTCACTCAGTAGCAGGGCGACGGAACCATCAAGCCTCCTTAGTCGCCTCTTGTATATACCTATATAGGGTTCTAATAGTTTTTTTTTGAATTTATAAAATTGTCACTTCAGTCATTTCTGTACTCCAAAAAAATGGCTCCGTCTTCTTCAGAGGGAAACCTAAATTTGGCCCAATGTTGTTCCATCCTAAAAGGGTTAATGGCACATCCAACAACACAAAAAGGGACAAAATTGGGAGGGGAGGGGGGGTGTGTGGTGTCCGAGTGGTCTAAACAATGTACGTCGTCCTTTCGTTCACTTTAAACAATGTACAGAGATGACCTTTCAATTCTTGCCAAACATGTCACCACACAATTATTATAGTATATCTGCAGCCCAGTGGAAACGTCTCGAATTCCCATTGAGCAGGATTTATGAAAATTGATGAGTTCCCAAGGTTGGCTTAGCACCAGAAAATCATCCTTACAATAACAATGTGTGTGTGTAACAAGGTGCCCTATACAGACCAAATAGGAAAAAATGGATTTATATTGATCTTGTCCTTAATTACCTTACTGTATATCGATTGCAGTAATCAATCAAGAGTTAATTTGACTTAGGCAGAACAAATAAGATTGGATTGGATTGGATGCAGAAAGAATGATGTAACCACTCCACTAGGCAACTAATTCTAACTCTCCCGTTAAAGGAATGAATAAATAGCGTTGCTCAACACCTATATTTTATTAATTATTTTGTTTATTACTCAGCTGTTCATAAGCCATATCTATTGCTAAAACATAATTTTGTATATCAACTCTGGGACTTGAAAAGCTGCTGTTCTGTTGGCATTGTAACATTTTCAACCGGTTCCAACTTGTATACGAACAAAGAATGTACAATCATTCTAAGAAACCCCACATTTTACCCATAAATCACACGATCCCTTGAATTATGGCAAATTACGCAGTTGTTTATTTTACACAACAATGGTTATTATGTACTGTACTCGTAATTCTGTTGACAACAATCTTACTTTTTGCTCAGCGTCTGGCTTTGATCCGCCATTGTTGCTACACACGTGCCAGCGCCAAAACCAGTGACGTCACCCACATAACCGGAGCACTTTTGAGCAGGTTCGGAAACTGGGCAACAAGGATTAGCCAAAATCGGAATAAAACATCAGTCACATAGAGGACAGAAACGTCCAGTTCTTGGATTGTTCGTTTTCCACTTCGGCGTGATCGAGACGGGCAAACGATAACTGTCAACTATAGGCAATTCCGAGGAAACGCTAACAACACAATTTTTCTAGAACCTTGGATTCTGTTTTTTTCTGTTCACCATGTCGTTGTTACTCATGTACTTCATGAATCTAGAGGGCGATCGAGTCTACACATTAAAGGTAATTTCATAATTTAGCTCACCGGGTTTATAGAGTTGACCGATTCTTCTAATTTATTATGTGTTTGTATTTTACACTGCTTCCCCACCACATGGTGTACTGTGTTGGTTTAGTTGAAACTTTCAACAGCGTAATTCGTAATTGTTGCACATGTCGTTTGTCTTGCGGCGCTGAAAGGAATACTTTATTTTATGTGTATATTTTATATTGTAATAAGTTAACGTCAGTTCTGTGGCGTGGGTTTGGGTTGGGAATGGTCCAACCATGGCTGCTTCAATAGTTGCACTTCACTATGACTATTGGTCATTTTACAAATTCATTCATTCAGTAGCATATCTGAACTTGGCTCCCATAACAATTCCCAACACATGAGGAAGGCCAAAGAGAAAGAAGATGGGTGCAGGATGTGGACATCTTGCCTATAACCCAGAAGTTTTCAGGACATTGTTATGGGATAAATGCAGGCAACATCTGCCACTGTTTAGTGCCTTCATCAACCTCACAAAGGCATTCTTCTTCTTTGTTTATCCAGAGTTTTTTTCCGGACGTGATTGCGTTGTGCCTGTTTACAGCAGAGCTGCGTTCTTGCGGGCATTTGTTGACTAGGTTAACCTTCCTGGGGCAAAGGCATTTGATTTGGTCAGTCGCGAGGGTCTGTTCAAAGCACTAAAGAAGATTGGCTGCCCACCAACGCTTCTGTCCATTGCGGAATCGTTCCACACAGGCATGAAGGGTATAATCAAGTTTGATGGTGCAACTTCTGAAGAGTTTGAAATCAAGAGTAGAGTTAAGCAAGGTTGTGTACTCCCCCTCCACCCTCGTTAGGATATACTTTTCACTTCTACTTTATGACCCACCCTGAGGAAGAATTACAGCATCTACTATCTGCATTCTCCAATGCTTGTTCTGAATTTTGTTTAACAATTAACAAAAAGAAGACACAGATTATGTCACAGGGTGAACATGGGGTACCATCTGTCTTTATTGATGACGTCGAACTGGAGATAATAGACCATTTCACATATCTAAGATCAGAGGTAAATAATAAATGAAAGTGTCTATTCGTAGGGCCCTGTGAATAAACAAAGCGTCTATTCGCAGGGCACGGCTGGTCACGTGATTTAACGTAAGTTTGCGGCTATATTATACATTTTCGTTGATTGGAAAACGTGTCGTCAGTGGCATAGTTGATAGTGTCCCCACCAGATGGACGGGAGCTCGAGGTTCGTTTCCTTGCCAGACATTTTTTTTAAAAATTGTTCAGCAATTAATTGGATGAAAGTCAAATGTCAATCGTTCGTTTCCTTGCCGGACATTTTTTTAAAAATTGTTCAGCAATTAATTGGATGAAAGTCAAATGTCAATCGTATTGGTCCTCGTTGCTTTGCACTACAGCAATTCCAATACCCAACCCACACATTTTTTGAGTCCCAAACGATCCGTTTTCCTTCTACCCCTTCTGGCTCCAGCCCTCTTCTTCCGTTTCCTTCCCCTCTCCCCTACCTCTTCTCCTCCGCTTCATTCTCTCCCCGCTGGCTATTGTCAAAAGTATCGAGCACAATTATCGCCGATAATTCTTTGTATTAGTCGTAGGTGGGTAGTTAGACACGAAAGTTTTAGTTTTGTTTAGTCTATGGATCAACATCACGGCACACAGGTGCAACCCACAAGTGCTCCGTTCTCCTCCTAACTCAAACCTGAGTCTGGAGAAACTCAGCTCAGTGCACGCACTCTGTAGCATCGGCGAGGATCCTGTGGTAGATTTTTAACTCGAAATTAATACACACGGGCGTCCGAACTCACTACCCAGAGACCAGGAGAAATTTATTACTACAGGTCCACGAGAAAAAAATCCCGAAAAAGACACGAAAGTGGTTAAGTAGGCAGGTAGATGGGTTGTTAGACAAATAGATGGTTAGATAGGTAGATATGTTGGTATGTAGACAGGTAGGTAGGTAAGTAAGCAGGTATGTGGGTAGCTAGGCAGGTAGGTGGATGAGTAGGTACGCATGTAGATGGGTAGCTGTAGGGCCCTGTGAATAAACAAAGCGTCTATTCTCAGGGCCCTGCGAATAGACTCTCCCATAGTAAATTATCCCTAGATCAGGAAATCAGGATTCGTAAGGCAGCAACAACAATGAACAGGTTAAGAAACAGAGTCTGGGAGAACAGGAAGCTTACTGCTAAGACAAAAGCCCTCATCTGCCAAGCCTGTATCCTTAGTACTCTTCTTTATGGCAGAGAAACCTGGACAACTCACACCAAGAGAAACGTTTAAACAGCTTTCATATGCGGTGTCTGCGAAGAATACTTGGTATTAAGTGGCAAGACAAAATCACAAATACTGAAGTATAGGAAAGATCAGGTTGTGTAACGGTGTGTTCCTTGCTTAGTCTTCGTAGGCTTATATGATAGGACATGTTAGGATGATTGATGATGGTAGAATACCAAAGGACATCTTGGCGAATTACAGATGGGTAGGAGATCTAAGGGTCGGCCTCTACTGCGATACAAAGATGTGTGTAAGCGGGACATGATTGATACAGACATTGATAATGCGCATTGGGAGCAAGTCGCCGCTGAACGTGTTGCATGGAGGGCAACTATCAGAAATGGAATAAAGACTAAGGAAAAAATGATTGCAGATAAAGCACACACAGAGCGTGAGAGACGTAAGATGGTGCATGATGGTGGAAATGACCATGTTTTCACATGCATCCACTGTGGACATATATTTGCAGCACAAATTGGCCTTATCAGCCACACTCGCCACCGCCATGGGTCATAGTTATTAAGCCTTTTTGAAGCACAATGTACCAAACTATCATCTGTCAAGACGAAAAGGTGCCAATGAAAGTTCGATCATGCCACTACCCGAACTGAAAACGGAAGTTGATATACTGCACCACCCCAACCTGTTTCATTGTGTCACCAAAAATGGCTTCTGTAAAGACCATTCATGCTTACGACGTCATTCATTCATTAAAACATCATGTGACAATAGCAGTCATCTAAGGTTGTGCAGAAAAGGTTAGCTTAATATTCCATGCACAGCGATTGGTTGAAATTATTGTGACCTTTTGAATAAATTGAATTGCTTCCACAAAGTAACTTTAGTTTTTAGTGCATGTCATAGAAGTCGTAGGTTAATTTTAGGTGCATTTTCGAATTATGCATCCATTTCTACATAAATTTGAAGCTTCATCGCGGACCGTCAAGGACTAGTGGTAGAAAACAATTATCTCTCCCGACATGTGAGTGGAAACTCAAATTGGCGGTCGACGTGATTATCTTTCGGAATCAGCTCACATCGTGAAATCTGAACTACTATAGTTTTATCAGTTCTCCCAAACCGACCGCATAGAACTGCATGCTCTGTTTTCTGAACCACGTTTTCACTTCACATTCATCTTCGGTGTCATTCACGAAATGTCTTCCGCCAAGGTTCGTTTTCAGTGGACTTAGCCCATAGTGATTTCCAGTAAAGCGGTGCATAGTTGGGTAGAAAAAGTTACGAGGGCGAGTCAATAAGTCATACAGTTCTGTGGGATGACAGACAAATGAGAACAGGACACGCAGATCTATGCAGTCGGTTTGGGAGAACTGATAAAACTATGGGGTAAGTGCATCAATGTTGGTGGAGATTATGTTGAGAAATAAAGGGACAAAGTATGTATACAAATAAACTGGTTTCAAGTTATCATATTTAGTTATTTTTCTACAGCCATTTGTGACTTACTTATAACTTACCCTCCTAACTGATCAACCTCTAGATAATAAAATACTTGCAGAGTACCAAATAATAGAATTTATTTAAAATAAAAGATAATTTTAGCCAATCGATATGCACAGAATATTATACTAACCTATTCTGCAGAAACCAAGATGACATTTGTTATTGTCGCGTAATATTTGAATAAATGATGCCGGAAGCATGCATGGTCTTTACTAGCCGCTTTAGTAACTTTTTCTAAATTGCTTTTTAATTATATAGCCTGCATAGTTGGATAGCTTTTGAAGAAACAAATGCAACTGTACCTTATTCAAGTCTGTAGGTCAATTTTAAGCCGAGATATTGTTTGTGTGTAAGTTTATATTTTAAAAGGGACATATAGAAGAAAAACGATTTTTACCTTTCACTTTTTGTGACCCTACCTACACACTCACACGGCTATTATGGTTTACACTGTCACCAAGGGAGATTAACACAGCAGCCTGTCTAACTCAAGGAAAAGTAACTCTGTTGGTTTATATTTACACCGCGCACACAGCTATATAAATTTTCACATAATCTGTGTGATGTCAGACTGCACGCAGCGAGTCTTGTGACTCTTGTCAGCCAGCGTAGATAGATGCATTTTGACAAAAGATGTTCTGTTGGAAAGATGAAAAATTATCACTGATCCAGCCCATGCAGAATGATGAAAATTTATACACAAATACTAAATTTGACGTTGAATGCAATCATGCATTCATTGGCATGCAAGTCGCTGTGAATATTTCATAACAATATTAAACAGTCATTGCTGACAAGGAAACGGCTATTTCCGGCCATTGAAATATCACATCAGAGCATGCAATTTCCATAATATTAGTTCGGGATAACCCTCCTGACTTTGGTCAGTCAAAAATGACAAGATTTACATAAAAATGGATGATATATCTAAGAACACATACTAGAACAAACAAATATGTCTACATAAAACGTGATTTGCGGGCCTACTTATGTCTGAAAAAGTCACTCTATATCTCTATGCAGGAAATGTATTTCAGAAACACGAGATGTACACACGCAAACCGAGGAGGGGGAAACTATATAAAGTAATCAGGCCCTTTTTTAACGCGAACTTGAAATATTCGGGAAATTTAACATCACGAGTACTCTAAACCTACTTAAATAGGAGACACAAAAAATAGTTGCCGAACAAAACTGCAAATATATTTCCGTTAAATTGCGGCAATCTGTACCGTTGTGGCTAGTCTTTACTATCATGGTGATTTGTATGGCCCATGCATGTTTTCATCAATTTTCACATTTTGTAGGATGTCAGAATTTTTTTCCTACCTGGTTCATATTCTAAGAGCTCTTCTGAAATGTTTAAGTTCAATAGCCCTTGGTCACTCTTTAGTGATTGTGGAATGGTCCTGTCACAAATCTTCTCAAAATGTTACTTCAAACGTTTACGTAGGGTCACTAGCCTGTACTACCTCTGGACACTACAAGCAGGTAGTGGACTAAATACAGGTGGGATGCCATTATGTTGAGCATCAGTTTCCCAACTTAGTTGTGGTCATTTAGAGGAAGCGAGATAGTTGGTCAGTGGGTAAAAGGCTATACAGTAACCTCACCCTTCAGCTGTCTTGCAGGGTCTGTTTACCAACCAGTGCAGGAATCACCATTGTATTTATTTTATTTCTCTATAAATGGTTTGAAAGAGGCTAAGGCACAAAGATACTTACTTAGGTACACATCCTTTACAAGATGTTGCAGTCAGCCAGTGTGAATATCACCATTGTATTTATTATGTTTCTCTACAAATGGTTTGAAAGAGGCTAAAGCACAAAGACAACTTACTTAGATACACATCATCAACACGTGCATTCTTTTGGGCTGTTCGTGATTTTCTTGGAGAGTTTGCGTTCAGCTTTCTAGATGACTGGTCCTATTATACCATTGTATGTACTAGCGCACAGCAGTCTGCTTCCAAATCACAGCAGAGCCAGCTAAAGACAGCTTTTATTATAAATATAAACAAAATGACGGTCTTAATATTTTGATCAGTTGATGGGAAGAAAATACTGAAACATGTGACAAGTGGAGAGAGGGGGACAATGACACTTCACAGCCTTTTCTTGTGCCACTTAGTGTTTATATATGTGCTATTTGAGGTAACAAGTTGTGGAAAAGCATAAGCCATGCCAGTCAGGAAGGCACTTGATGATTAAATGCTTGCCACTACATGGATTCTAAGTACTGTTTAAACTGTGCATTACGTCTGCTTGTCCAGTCTCAATCTTCTTTTGAGGAGTCCCCGGTGTCGTTAATTATAGAGACACAATATTCAAAGCTTGTGACATTTTAAATTTCTTCATTGCTGACTTATTTTTGGTTGGCATGTGGTTTTGTCCATGGGCATTTTATTCTAAGAAAAGGAAAAGATTTTCACAGGTGACCGTGTCATCTGCATTGGATTGCGGGAAAAGAAGACAGGGGGCGAGGGGTAAACAATACGAGTGCGAAAACATCCCATAGGTGGGCAATACGCGTGCAAAAACATCAGTGTATATGGATGAATAGGCCTGTCAGGGTATACAAGTGCGTGAGACAACTGAAATCTTATCACAGCCAGCCTTTAATGGTGGCATCTGATTGATTGTTTGGCAACAGCAGGGCATCTTGACAGTGGAACCATTGCTTTTCGGCTCTCCCTGAATTGTTCACTCTTCTGAGGTACATAAAATAAAATTAGTGTTCCTTAAAATTTTTTTATTGTTTAAATTTAGGTTTCTAATCTTCCAACAGTTATATTTGTAAACTTTGAATTCCTCTTTTCTTACACAGAAAACTGACCCAGAAGGCAAACCAACTGTGTCAGCACATCCTGCCAGATTTTCTCCTGAGGACAAGTATTCTCGACACAGAATCATCATCAAGAAACGATTTGGTCTCCTTCCTACGCAGCATCCAAGAATAGTCATGTGACCATGGCTGATGTGTATTGCTGTGGACTGTTTGATGTCTTTATGTGCATCTTTGTACTTGAGCTTCAAACAATGGTTGTGTGACAGTCTTTTTAAGATTATGTGCTGTTTGACCTGAGTGCTGTTATTGTCCATTGTTAGATTGCCAGCCATCCATAGATATACTTGTACGTTTTCTGTGGTGAATGTGGAAATGTTAAACATTTGATCATCTGAAAGAAAACTTGCTTCTATTTCTTCTGAATGGATAAAATAAAACTTTTACATTAATGCTCTTTGTTCACTTTTCTGGCCTCCATTGTTTTAAATGTTTGTACATTGTTTTCCCCTTTGGTTTATTGTCTTGAGATGCCTTTCTTCCATTGGTCTATGATGACTTTTCAAGAGCTCATGTTAAGTACAAAATATACCACGAGGAGTGTACATGTCACCCATATCTCACACCTTGGTTCAGTATTTAGATGCATCTGTTACCTGCAGGCATCTCCATTCAAACCATTCTCCTGCTCCATACCATGTATACTTTTGTAGCATTTCCATTCTTCATGTCCACACATTTAGTGCTGTACTTACCAACTGCCTCAGATGGACAGATCTACAGTAACTAACAGCTGTTGGGGCAAAATAGAATGAATTACATAATTGTTGCGATAAAAATAGTCTTGGAATGTACAGACAAAGTGAAAAGAGGGGGCGGAGGTGTGTGTGGCTGTGAATGTTGCAAGTAGCTTGGATTGTCGTAGTAGTTGCCATTGCTCGTCATAGTGGGACGTGATATACACCTGTAGGAGAGATGGACGTCACTGGAGAACATTATAATGACCGGCAAGATCAAGGGACAGCCTGGGAGAAATATGCTTGGGTGGCTGTTAGCGGTAGAATACATCCAGAAGACCAAGATGTGTGTAGAGATATGAGTGCCTATGCCATTGTGTGTAGTACAGTGGGCTACACAGGCAGAATCACACAACAATATAACAAAAAATTACAGTAACCTGCATGTTGTTTGGATACAAATACAACTGTTGGGAGGGAAAATATTCAGCAACTAAGACTTGTTAGGATAAACATAAAGAATTGAATATTGGTGGTCAAAGACCTGCAGCATGTCCAGCTTTGAAATGCTGCCACTATCAGGCTACTGCTCCACCATCTTGTGCAGTACGAACACAGACTACATTACGTGCCATCCTTCTATTCTGGTGACTGTAGACAGTAATAATGTCTCAGACAAAATTCATTTTAGGACAAGAAAATGCATGCACATTTGGTGGAGGGCTGACACCTCGCGCACAAACTCCTAGAGATGACCAATAATCTATTAGCAACAAAATAACACATTTGAGCACGGGAAGAAAGATTACAAACACTTTTATTCTCAAAGGGTTCAGAACTTAGCACATAGGCCTGCCTTATATTTTGTACAATCCATTTAGCAGTAAACAGTTGTATGTGCATTGAGCAAAGAGTACAGTTTACACGTGAGAAGTTGCATAATATCTGAATAGTAACTAAATATATACATGTAAACATATGTAACTACACAGATACATACTTAACTAGCATATGTGTGCACATATAAGGGAGGTAAGCAGAATGATTCCTGTTAATGGATTATGTTTGGATAAATTTTATTTAAAGCAAAACTGAGCTTTCCATGGTATGATCTATGTACAGTGTAAGATTAATAGCACTCAAACAGAAAATATAACATACACAGTGAATATCTGGGACAAGCAAACATGATTCTCAAACACCCACAAATAAATAACATGGCAGAGGAATTCTCAATAGCAAGCATTTTTGAAAGACAAGAATGGCACCAGTGTTGAAGCTTCTGTCAAAACAGGGGGTGGGTCTCATATTTAGGATATGTGGTTGTAATGTTGGGCCAGTGCCTGTTGGACTTGAGTACGTTAGATGTGTACCTTCATCTCTGTTGTACATGTGGCGGCTAGACGTATATATTCTTGTCTGGCATACATGTGGCAGCTAGATTTGTGTACCTTCATCTCTGTCATACATGTGGCGGCTAGACTTGTGTACCTTCATGTCTGGCGTACAGGAAGAATGTTTTCATTGGCTCTTTTCCTTTGACTTTTGTAAGACCTCGATATTCTACAGAGTAACCATACTTGGCAAGCACAGTTGCAGTGTCTTCTGGGACCTGTGCAAGTAGACAATGTTCAATATGTTATATACTGGATGTTCATGTCTTTCATATCCACACAGACTACAAGTGTTTCAAAGCCACACACTCTTGGTATTTCCTACTCAACCCAGATTCCAATTGTTTCATAGTCACACAGACTTAATGTATTGATACTCATATTAGTGGAGAGAATGTACTTTTGATTCTTGAATTAATGGAGAAAAGTTGAGTTAAGAACCGACATCACTGCACTCTGGACATTCCCATACGTGCTCCGTCCCCTTGTTTAACAGCCAGCAAAGAGTCATACTGATAGGGAAAACCGGGAGAATTTTTAATCAGATAGCGATGGGAACGATTAGTAGTTCATTTTTCATTATTCTGGCAAGCCTGATACGCGGGAAAATGTCACGTTGAAAGTCCAACAACAAGAAACACGGTGCGGCCAAAATGTGCAGCATGGGAGCCGTCAACAAGAAGAACAGCGTGAAAAGCCAACCTGTTAGCTGCATCAAAGAGCCTGATACCACAGCTATTACTGAAGCTACCACGAGGGAGGAGATTGACAGCCCGACACAGTCATGAACCAAGACAGCAGAGGAGAAAGACACCAGAGTCGGAAACACCGACACAAAAACAGTCCGATGGGTCGTCAAGCTGATACCAGTGGAGCTGACAGACGAAGAAATCAAATCAACTTTATTTTAAAAGGGTAACACGCAGGCCCGTCTTACATTCGGCCCTTCCAATCACTCGTCTTTCGTTCATCAAGAGCATTTACATAGTAAGAAAGATAAACATTATGAAATGAATGTTGTAAACATAATCAAGACAAATTACCATATTATGAGGCCCATCTCCCACCTACCCATACATCACCCCACCCATACACACACCCAGGGACACATACATCCCCCGCCAACCAACCCATCCCCCTCCTACACATCCCCCACCCACACACACTGCCCTCACCTGTGCTCCCAACCAAAACACATTCACCACCCACAAACATCCCCCACCAACCCACACATCCCACATACACATCATCTCCATCGCCCACATATTCCCCACGCACAGCACATCCTCCACCAACCCACACATCGCAAATCCATACACACACATTCCCACCAACTGACATCTCCCTACCCCGACACACACACATCTCCTTAACCACCTATACATCCCCAATCCACTCACACACACCCCACCACCCTCACATACATCCTCCACACATGCCCTAACCCAGTCCCCCATCACACATCACATACATCCGCTACCGCGCAATATTCCCACACCGCACACATATTCACACTCACACAGATATCCCTTACCCATCCACCCCACATACCCCCACCCACACACAATATCCCCAACCAACGCAGCCTCCACCAACACTCACTCATGCACACTTCCTCCACTACGCACCCACACACCCCCAACCAAACATCTCTCGATCACAATACCCCTACCCACACACATTCTCCACCCACTCATGAAGCCCACCCCGACACATACACATCCCTCACCCACCTACACATCCCTAAGCCACTCATACACCCCCAACCACACATTCTCCATCCACGCACACATCTCCCACCCACACATACTTCTCCCAACCACCACACACCCCCTACTCACCCACACACACATCCCCCACACCATATACTATCCCCCACCAACACACCGCACACATATCCCAAACCCACACATCATACACTTCTCCCCTCATTCGCACAAGATAACAATATCAAAATTAGTCCAGAGAAGCAAGAGATTCGAGAGAAACGGCAACATACAGGACAGAAGGAAATAGTACATGAGGTTCTGGAGGTTCAATACTGAAAATGATGGTATCTCCAATGAAATGATTAGGAACAGAGGCCAAAGCAAAGCTGTTGCAGATCTTCAATAACAGTTGGACCTTAGGCAGTGTTCCACACGCCTGGGGAGAAACAATCATGATACCCCTCCTAAAATCAGGGAAAGATAGTTCCATTGCCTCTAGCTACAGACCAATTATCCTCACCAGCTGTCTCTGCAAAACACTGGAGCGCATCATCAACCACAGACTGCAGTGGTACATTGAAAGTAAACACATACTTGTGCCACAGCAGGCTGGCTTTAGGCAGAGCTACTCTACGGAAGATCAGACAACCTACCTCTCAAGAAATTGAGGATGCATTCCAAGAGAAGAAGCTGGTGCTTGCGGCATGGATAGATTTGAAGAAAGCCTTTGACAAAGTCTGGAAAGAAGGTCTGATGAATAAATTGAGAAACTGCAAAGTCAATGGAAGAATGTACAAATGAGTGAAAGCATACTTGCACAACAGAAGAGCCCGAGTACAGATAGACGGACTAAAGAGCAAGAAAGTACTACTGCGTCACGGTGTTCCCCAGGGCGGAGTCTTGTCCCCCACACTTTTTCTAATCTTCATCAATGATCTCATTGCTAACCTACCGCATGGAATTAAAGCCGCAATGTAAATATATAGTACGTAATAACTATATAGCAGTAATAACTGCAATGCTGTCTCAGCGGCCCATAGAGTTTATCTTCCACTGTCGTCGCTCCAGGCCAGAAGGTTTGCCTAGATATGTTATATCTTGGGCAGTCTTGGAGTATGTGCTCTGCTGTCTGCGACGCCAATCCACATGTGCACATGGCTGTTTCACCAATCTTGAATTTTGTATACATGTGGTTGCGTAATCTATTGTGCCCTGTTCTGAGGCCGCAGAATAATGACTTGTTCTGGTCTATCCATAACGTGGTAGTCATCTTGAGCAGGTTTTGGTGGCTTTCTGACTGATTTGATCATTCTTTTCTTTTGGTGGTATGTAACGGGCACATCAGGCTGTTCTTCTTTGGCTCATTCCTTAGCCAATTGATCAGCTCTGTTATTTCCGGGTACTCCACAGTGGGATGGTATCCACTGTATGGTGACCTTATGTTGACTGCTAAGTTCAGAAAGTAGTGTCCTTAGTACTGGCAATTTCCCAGACAGGAGCGCCTCGAGTACTGATTTTGTATCTGTCAATAGCACCACAGGTTGTGTACCATTGCTGGTATTTAGTAATTTCTCTGTTGCTATCTTGATTGCCTCAATTTCAGCATCGTAGTTATGGCAGTACTTTCCTGTCGGTACTCTAGCTGTGTCCCTAGTATTATTTGGGTATTCTATGTACACTCCCGCTCCTCCATTTCGAACAACATTTTGTGCTGACCCATCTGTGTAGACTCGGATCCAGAGGTCCTGTGGGTATTCTTCATCAAGGAAGCTGAGAGTGGCTGTTCTGCGCTGCACAATGTTCTGTTCTTCCTTGTCAAATATTCCTCTCACTTTTGTCTGGATTTGTAATGATAGTCTATGCTCATCTTTCCATGGAGTTCGCTCTGGAATAGTTGTTAAGGGGATACCAACTGTGGGCAGATCGGTGGTTTCTCTGCAGAGTCGTTTGGCCTGGTGGATAAAACTACTTCTTTTCAACCGCCCCATAGCTAGGTTTTCAAATCTGTTCTTCATAGGGTGGCCTGGCAAGCTGAGGAACTTTTCTGCTTGTATTAGCGTTTTCGTATCTCTGCGCTCACTCAGTGCTTGTGTCCTCCCCATCTTCTCCATTTCCACTATAGGGGTTGATCTCATCCCTCCTGTGGTGACTCTAAGTGCTTGATTTTGCACTTTGTCCAGCTCTTGTAGTGTGGTTTTTGATGCCGAACACCACGCAGTTGACCCGTATTCCAGGTGTGGTCGTATGCTCTGTTGATAAACTTTGCAAAGTATTTTCCCACTGGCTCCTTATGTGGTTCCACTTAGCTTTCTCAGGATTGCTATTTTCCTTCTGGCTTTTGCTACTGCTTTGTTGATGTGCTTTCTCCATGTCAGCCTGCCATCAAATGTTACTCCAAGGTATGTTGGTTCTTTATCTTCTCTTAGGGGTGTTCCATTTATCTGGATGGTCCCTGCCTTTCGTTTTGGAGAGAGGGTAAATAGGGTGGTGCTGCACTTGTCAGTGTTTATGCTGACACACCATCTATTTGCCCATGCAACAAATGTTGCGACAAAGACCACAAAAAAATTCAGGGATATCGAATTATAACCATGCAGAATACAATAGGCAAGCTGCTGGAGAAGGTAATTGCCAGGAAGATATCAAGCCAGCTAGAGAGGCAAGGTGTTTTCCCACCTACCCTGGGTGGGTACCGTCCAAAAAGAGAAACCTGGACCAATGCAGCAGTCTTTGCCCATGATGTCTACGAAGGTTTCCACTGAGGTATTGAAACCTTTGCTGCAGCGATTGATCTTGAGTACCATTGAATTTTTTAATGTTTCAGCTTCTTGAACTAAAAGTAAGTCCATTCCTCCTTAGTTGGATCGCTGCAGCCCTCTTCCAACGGAAAGTAGTTTTTAGATGTGGCTGTTGGACTTCGGAACCAACAACAATATATCCTGGCCTACCACAGGGATCACCATTATCTCCGGTACTGTTCAACGCCTACACAGTGAGAATCACCAGTGAGCAGATCACTGGACCTGGCAGGACATTGTCGTATGCCGATGATGTTTTAGTGTATCGTCAGGGTAAGGATAGAGAGCAGGTTGCTGTGGAACTACAAACCGAACTCAATCGCATAAGTACTTGGTGTGATGAAGCTGGGGCAATGGTCAATCCAACAAAGGCATCAGTGACATGGTTCTCGTTGAATAATCATATTGTCAACACTTCAACACCAACTGTAATGCTGTGTTCAGAGACGGTGGAAAGAACGCAGGCAATGAATTACCTAGGGATACGGTTTGATCGAAGCCTTGCTTATAATGTGCACATAGACCAGGTGATAACAAAGGCCAAGCGGGCTGTGGCTGTGATGCGGGTGATGGCGGCAGCAAACTGTGAGCAGCGCCATCTATGTCTTCTGTACGAGGGGCTGGTCATGTCTGTTTTGGAGTATGCAATGGCAATCCTGACTCTCAGCCATAAGCAGATGGAAAGGATACAGAATGAAGCTATGCGCATTATTCTTGGATGTACAAGAGATACAGCATGCAGGGCGATGCGCTACCTTCTTGATTTTCCAACCATTGAAGAGAGAATACAAGTTTGCAGGGCACGCGCCTACCTCAGAGTTAACGCAAACACACAACATCCACTGCATAGTGAAATTAGGAAGGTGAAGGGCAGCAGGTTAATAAGAGGATGGGTCAAGCCGAAGACATTCTTCAACAGGTGTGTTCACTTGAGGACTTAAAACCTGGCGAGGAGTGGGTGCAAGTGCCAACAGACTTCTGCACATCCTTTTCAGTTTGCATCCAACTAGATAGGAAATGCAGACAAGAAAATCCGGCTGCTGTGGAGGCTGAAGTACAAGTGTTGATTTTCGAGAATTCGCTAGACAGTGACGCGGTCATCTACACAGATGGGTCGGTCGTCCGACATGTGAGAAGCTCATGGGCCTTTACAGCTCGGACCGGAGGGAGAATTGTGAAGGAGGACTCTGGTGCTTTCACTGAAACCACAAGTAGCCTGACCATGGAAGTCATGGCAGTAAGTAAAGCAATAACATGGCTCGAGACACAGACATTCACTAGGGCTTGTTTCCTTAGCGACTCAATGAACATGATCAAGAGGATAGAGGAGGGGTCGATCCGAAGAGAATGGTTGCTGCCTCTGGAGCGGTCTCGGCTGGCAAAGATTAGTTTCATCTTCGTGCCAGGGCATGCGGGAGTACAAGGAAATGAGCGGGCTGACAAGCTCGCAGGTGAGGCTACTGTGGAGGGCGGACGCGCCATGGACCAGGCTGACATTCTGAATGCTCTACGAGAAGTAAGACTTTTGCGAGAACCAAGTGATGACTGTGAATCTACAACAATGGCCAGACTGCTAGAGCAGCAAATTAAAAGAGAGGTGGCCAAACAAGAACACTACGCAGGAAGCCAAAGAAGATTGATAAACCAACACAGAACTGGCGTCGTTAGCCGCTACACGCTGCGGGATTTGCTGAGGAGGGGATCCGAGCACTTATGGACTGAATGGTTCGATGTGCAATGAGGATGATCTGTCGACTAACTAACTAACTAACTAACTAACTAACTAACTAACTATGCAACAAATGTATCTACAGCTCTTTGTAGTAATCTGGTGACCACTGATGCATGTTCATTTGTGCTCCATAGAACCAGGTCATCGGCGTACATTGCAGCTTTAATTCCATGCGGTAGACTAGCAACGAGATCATTGATGAAGATTAGAAAAAGTGTGGGGGACAAGACTCCGCCCTTGGGAACACTATGACGCAGTAGTACTTTCTTGCTCTTTAGTCCGTCTATATGTACTCGGGCTCTTCTGTTGTGCAAGTATGCTTTCACCCATTTGTACATTCTTCCATTGACTTTGCAGTTTCTCAGGTTATTCATCAGACCTTCTTTCCAGACTTTGTCAAAGGCTTTCTTCAAATCTATCCATGCCGCAAGCACCAGCTTCTTCTCTTGAAATGCATCCTCAATTTCTTGAGAGAGGTAGGTTGTCTGATCTTCCGTAGAGTAGCACTGCTTAAAGATTTTAGGAGGGGTATCATGATTGCTTCTCTCCAGGCTTGTGGAACACTGCCTAAGGTCCAACTATTATTGAAGATCTGCAACATCTTTGCTTTGGCCTCTGTTCCCAGGTTCCTGATCATTTCATTGGAGATACCATCAGCTCCTGGTGACTTTCTCATTTTAAGTTTTGATATGGCTAGCTCCAGTTCGCTGATTGTGATGGGTGCCTCCAGAACCTCATGTACTATTTCCTTCTGTCCTGTATGTTGCCGTGTCTCTCGAATCTCTTGTTGTTTCTCTGGACTAATTTTGATATTGTTATCTTGTGCGAATGAGTCCGAAAAATAGTCAGCTGCTTGCTTTCTTGTTAAGATGTTTCCATCTTTATGTAGTGCAATTTTTGAGTTTCTCCCTGTGCCCTCATCGTTAAGTTGTTTTATTAGCTTCCACAATTTCTTTGTGTCTCTTTCAAAGTTCAGAGACTCTGTTTTTTCCTGCCAGCTTTTCCGTCTAGCCTGCAGCTTGGCCGTTTGAAATTTGGCTTTTGCATGCTGGAATTTACTGTGGTGCTCTTGGCTGGGTGTGGCCTCTGCTTGCTTTCTGCATACTTCCAAATCATTATGCAACTGTTCCAGTTCACTACTCCAGTAGGGTTTATATTGTTTACGGGCTCCTCTTGGTACTGTTTCTCGCGCTGCCTGTAGTATGCATTTACCAAACTCTTCAACTACTTTATTTATGTCTTTCTCCGTGTTCAGGTTTCTAACCAGTATGCTGGTGCGATTCTTGTACATTGCCCAGTCTGATTTCTTGTAGTTCCACCTCGAGAGGGTGCTGCTTTCACTTACAAGCTCATTTTCTACAGTTAGAAAGACTGGCCGATGGTCGCTGCCACCAAGTTGTTTCCCAACAATTCGTGTAATGTTCCACTCCAGGTCTGGTGAATGAAAAGCCAGGTCAGGTGTAGTTGTAGTGTGCCATGATCTCGAGTAGAAAGTATGTGGGTCGGACGGCTTGTTAACCAAGATGAATCTATTCTCATCCTGCCAGTCTTCCAGTCTCTCTCCTCTCTGATCCATGTAATCATAGCCCCAACTCTGCGAGTGGCTGTTGAAATCGCCACACACAATCATTTTTCTGTGAGACCGAGCCTTAACCGCAAGCTAAAGCCAGCAGCCCAACTACAACGCCCAAGAGGGAAACAATATCCTGTCGGACCTCTGAAGGAGGCACAGAATACCCAGTTAGCAAGGAGGAAATCAAGCGCGAGGAATTCAGAAGGCGCTGGGAAGAAAAAAGAAAAGAAGAAGCCTAAGAAACTCTAGGGGAAACCGATGGCATACCCAGTCTTACACTACGACTGTGAAAACGACTTCGAGTACTATATAGATGACGGTAAAATCGTCTTATGGCTGACCACGGAGGAAGAAAACTTAAGGCAGCAGATGCTCAAACGCGACAGTGAAAACAGGCGCAAGGAGGAAAATGAAAACGTCGAAAAGCTCCGACAGAAAATACACAAAAAAAGGAGACAAAAAGACCAAATAAAAAGTCCTTATAAGGACTGCAGCCAGACGAGCTAGGAGCCTACACAAACAAAGAAAACCACAAGAACAGACGAGCACACACGATAGCCGCCGACCGATCCCCCAGCTGACGTCACAGACACAAACGCTACATAATCAGTCCGAGATAGGACTCACAAGACAAGAATTAGGGTGAATAAAACCACGGCTCTCAACAATAACCGACGCTGACGAAGCAGGTTAGACGAGACCGAATTTGGAATTTTTGTTTTTGGAATTGGAAATAGTAGTGGAGAAAATTGAATACAGAGTTGTTAAGGTAAATCAATTACAAGCCAATATAAAGTTACATGTTACAAAAGTGGTTTGTCATGTTGCCATGCTGAACATGAGCACTACTTACTTGTATCCTTCCTGGCAGACCAGAACTGTCCATCCTGCTGGCCACGTTGACCGTGTCACCCCAGATATCATACTGAGGCTTTCTGGCTCCGATGACACCAGCGATGACTGGCCCACTGTTGACACCTGGACACAGAAACATCAATCTTGTCACAGATGCTGAATACACAAACATCAATCTTGTTACACACAAACATCAATCTTGTCTCACACTGGATATCCAAACATCAATCTTGTCACAGATGCTAAATACACAAACATCAATCTTGTTACACACACACTGGGCACACAAACATCAATCTTGTCACACAAACATCAATCTTGTCACACACACACTGGGCACACAAACATGTCTTGTCACACACACATTTGAGACCCAAACATCAATCTTGTCTCACACACATGCTGAACACACAAACATCAATCTTGTCACACACACACTGGGTACACCAACATGTCTTGTCACACACACACTTGAGACCCAAACATCAATCTTGTCTCACTCACATGCTGAACACACAAATATCAATCTTGTCACACACACACTGGACACACAAGTATCAATCTTATCATACACACAAACATCAATTACTTAAGAGGTAGATAAAGTAGGTAAGAGGAGGATTGATGGCAACTGTGAACCTTGCCAACTGACAGACGGCTTCTGAGGCACAATTTGCACTTCATTCAGATAACTCTGGGAACAAAATAGACGTGTTAAAAAAGTTAGTTGCATATCCTTTTACAGGATGTCACAGTCAACCCCAGCATTTTTATGCTGTTTGTGATCTCTTGGCAATTTTATGTTCAGTAGTTTGAAAGACACATGAAGAATAGAATCAAAGGCAGATTAATACTGTAATCTGAAGAGGCAGCGTCATTGATGCGTTAAATGCTGTAGTAGTAGTAAATCTGTGCACTAATCTGTGTGAAGTGTCATCATCAAGAAACATCTAGGACTAGTAAACATACCAATTCTCAGACTGAAGTTGTTGAAGGAATGTTTGTTGATGTTGTCCAATGTTGTCATCATGGCCAGGCTGAACTCAATCATATCCACGATGTTCTTCTCCCCAGCTTCATCATCCTGAAATAATAGTTCACCCATTTAAGGACATCAAACCATATCATCTCTGTCTTTGGGGGAATCATGTGTCACCTCTGTCTCAGTACTAGATCTGCACTTTACATGTGGCATCTCTCTGCACTTCTATTCCTTACTCTGACGGTCTTAGGAATTTGAGGGTCTTTTTTGGTCTGAAGAAATAGTCCACTTTAGCCACCAAACCATTGCCTCGTCTGGCTGAACTGGTTCTTGCTCTGTTCTTTTGAGTTTAATGACCATTATTAAGACCAGACAAGCAAGGTGGTTATAGGTACAAAGGCAGGTCCTAGTTGTGCCGTTCCCTTTATGGACTCCTGGAATATCAATATGGGATCAATACACAGGCACATTCTACATTCAGCAAGAGAATGACAACTGCTTCCACGACTGTATTACATGTTACCTTCATTAGGAGATGCTGAACTACAACATTACATTCTATCTTCAGTAGGAGATACTGGACAAATGTTTCCACAACTACATTACATTGTAGACTGCAGTGAGAAAAACCTGGTGAATGCTTAAGGAAACAAAAACAACCAACTGACCTGGCTCTTCCGTAGACCTGTATGCAACCCAGTTGCGGCCATGTATGTGCTGCCGATAGTTTTGATTTTCTCCACTTCGTTATAGATTCTGATCAGGAGCTGGTGACAGCAGAAAAATGTGAATCCCCGACAAAGAAACAACAATCTGTCTACGAATGTAACTAACAAACTTGTTATAATTGTTTATATCTTATAGATAGTGACTAGAATGTAACTAACAAACTTGTTATAATTGTTTATATCTTATAGATAGTGACTAGAATGTAACTAACAAACTTGTTATAATTGTTTATATCTGATAGATAGTGACTAGAATGTAACTAACAAACTTGTTATAATTGTTTATATCTTATAGATAGTGACTAGAATGTAACTAACAAACTTGTTATAATTGTTTATATCTTATAGATAGTGACTAGAATGTAACTAACAAACTTGTTATAATTGTTTATATCTTATAGATAGTGACTAGAATGTAACTAACAGACTTGTTATAATTGTTTATATCTTATAGATAGTGACTAGAATGTAACTAACAAACTTGTTATAATTGTTTATATCTTATAGATAGTGACTAGAATGTAACTAACAAACTTGTTATAATTGTTTATATCTTATAGATAGTGACTAGAATGTAACTAACAAACTTGTTATAATTGTTTATATCTTATAGATAGTGATAAGAATGTAACTGACAAACTTGTTATAATTGTTTATATCTTATAGATAGTGACTAGAATGTAACTAACAGACTAGTTATAATTGTTTATATCTTATAGATAGTGACTAGAATGTAACTAACAGACTAGTTATAATTGTTTATATCTTATAGATAGTGATAAGAATGTAACTGACAAACTTGTTATAATTGTTTATATCTTATAGATAGTGACTAGAATGTAACTAACAAACTTGTTATAATTGTTTATATCTTATAGATAGTGACTAGAATGTAACTAACAGACTAGTTATAATTGTTTATATCTTATAGATAGTGACTAGAATGTAACTAACAGACTAGTTATAATTGTTTATATCTTATAGATAGTGACTAGAATGTAACTAACAAACTTGTTATAATTGTTTATATCTTATAGATAGTGACTAGAATGTAACTAACAAACTTGTTATAATTGTTTATATCTTATAGATAGTGATAAGAATGTAACTGACAAACTTGTTATAATTGTTTATATCTTATAGATAATGACTGGGTCGTTTTGGTTTTGCGCTCTCTCGCTTTGAACTCAAGCGTAGTCCTTACACACTATTTATAGTAGAGATGGACTTGATTTTGCGTGTGGATTAGCTTTCCTTATTAGCTGTATCCCTTTCCGACTTTAGAGACACTTGTAATTTACGTCACCAAGTCAAGGACGACAGGTCAACATTTTAGTTCAGCTGTCCGATGTAGGAGTTGAACCGCTAACCTCAGCATCAGTACAGCGGATGTGTAAGAGTAAGTGTTTAAAGTGTGTTCTGTAAATTGGGTTAGGAAAGGGGGGGGGGGGAAGAAGAGGTGGGTCCATGGAAACACTAGTGACTGAGCACAAGAGAGATTCTCACATTGGGTGGGGGGACCGTGTGTTAACCACATAGGGAGAAATGTTCAGTGGCATTGGGTGGGGGAACTGTTAGCCACATAGGGAAAAAATGACAGGTCAGAATAAAGTCTGAGTATTCCAGGATTCCTTGATTGAA
>JACEFZ010003153.1:45000-46589 GCA_014155875.1 Cepaea nemoralis
GGGGAAAATGGCACGTCGTAATAGCACAAAGAAACAAGCAGCTTCCAAGATGCATAGTGAGAAAACCGACCAGACTATCAAGAAGACGAACCTGCCTTTGGAGAGTCTGCATGCAAGCTGTAATAAAGTATCTGAACCTACAGTCAATGAAACTACCAATAAGAAGAGCGACGACTACCCACAGACGAACACAAAAACTTGTGAGAGGAAGGAGGACCAAGACACCAGAATCAGAAACACTGATTCAAACACAGTCAGATGGGTGGTCAAGCGGCTAAAAATGGAGCTTACTGATCAACAAATACAGAAGCAGCTGCAGGAAGAAAATCTTCACGTCAACATTTTGAAGGCAGAGCGGATTCTTACCTACTCAGAATTAAATGAGATGCTCCACACCAGGGACTGGGCGAACCCGGGCCGGGTCAGGCAGACAGACAGACAGACAGACAGACAGACAGACAGATAGATAGATAGATAGATAGATAGATAGATAGATAGATAGATAGATAGATAGATAGATAGATAGATAGATAGATAGATAGACAAACAGACAGGGAGGGAGGGAGGGAGGGATAGACGGAGGGAGAGACAGAGGGATGGGTCTATTAGACAGACAGACAGACAGACAGACAGATAGATAGATAGACAAACAGACAGACAGACACAGACAGACAGACAGACAGACAGACAGACAGACAGACAGACAGATAGTCGGTAACGGGAACGAGAACTTATATGACTACTTATATGAATTAAATGAGATGCTCCCCACCAGGGACTGGGCGAAGCCGGGCCGGGTCAGGCAGACAGACAGACAGACAGACAGACAGACAGACAGACAGACAGACAGACTAGATAGATAGATAGATAGATAGATAGATAGATAGATAGACAAACAGACAGGGAGGGGAGGGAGGGAGGGATAGACGGAGGGAGAGACAGAGGGATGGGTCTATTAGACAGACAGACAGACAGAGATAGATAGATAGATAGACAGACAGACAGACAGACAGACAGACAGACAGACAGACAGACAGATAGATAGATAGATAGATAGATAGATAGACAAACAGACAGGGAGGGAGGGAGGGAGGGATAGACGGAGGGAGAGACAGAGGGATGGGTCTATTAGACAGACAGACAGACAGACAGAGATAGATAGACAAACAGACAGACAGACACAGACAGACAGACAGACAGACAGACAGACAGACAGACAGACAGACAGACAGACAGACAGACAGACAGATAGTCGGTAACGGGAACGAGAACTTATATGACTACTTATATGAATTAAATGAGATGCTCCCCTCTAGGGCCTGGGCGAAGCCGGGCCGGGTCAGCTAGTCTTATATATAAAAGGCGATCTCCGTCTGTCTGTATGTCCGTATGTCCTTTATGCGCTCGCGAAAGGCCCATCCGATTGAGATGAAATTTTCTACACGTCTTCCTTTCATTCCATCGCAGCCCACTGTCATATTTTTTTTAGTGTGAAATCGGCTGCTTACCCAATATTATTTAATTTTCCATTTTTCATTGTAATTTATTACAGCCCCCGGGGGAAAAAAAAGGGGGAAACCCCAAAAAAA
>JACEFZ010003154.1:0-64165 GCA_014155875.1 Cepaea nemoralis
CCGTGCCCCCCTTTTCTACTCCAAAATGCTTTTTTTAGCAAGTGGATATGAAGCACTGGGGTTTACCCTAAAATAAATTTTTATACTTAGTCTGGGACCCCTTTCTAGTATAGGAAAAGGACCCTGCCAACAAGTTCTTTTTTTCCCTTTGGGTTTACCTTGTTTTGTGTGAGCCCAAAAGGGGGGGGGGGGGGGGGGGGGTGGGGGGGGGAAATTGGTGACACTCCTTACATGACCTGACATATTGTTTAATATCCCTGGTCATCCCCGGCCAGAAATAGGAGAAAGCAAGCCTTCGGATTGTAGCTTTTATCCCCATATGCCCACTGTCCGAGAGTGAATGTCCCATTTCTAATATAGGTGCACGATATACCTCAAGGGGAAGGAATACATCCAGAACAGTGTAGTACCTAATACTTCCCCTGATAATTGTGGCAGCAGCCAGACATTATTCAACAGCTTCTATTTGTGAATCTAAAAACAATTCGATAATGGCACCATGGTAGACAAGCAGTATATACAAACAAATTAACTCTTCAGTCATCAGCTTAGAGCAGTGGTAATCGACGGTGCGATGGGCTGGCTACGGGTTTAGCTGTGTTCATTGATAGGGTTGACTACACTGTAGCTGTTGGCTTAACTGTAAAGCTATAGATTCATTTTTACTCAATAAGGAATCCGATTGAGATGAGTTGAGTTGAGTCAAGAACCGATGTCATTGCACCCGGGACAATTCCATACCCACGCCGTTGTCTCTTCAACAACCAGCGAAGAGTCATTACTAATGGTACCAACTGCAGTCAGATTATGTGTCCATCTGGCATTTCATCAGAGTCCTGAGTGTCGGCCAGATCCCTGAAGTCGCTCCTTGCCAATCTATTATCTCCAGGCCACGATAATTTATCTGTTCTGTCGCGTAATGTTGACTATTTTGATAGATAAGGATCAGAAATAGCAACCAATAGACTTTCAGAATTCTGAAAGACTAATCACTGTCGAGGAAGAGGCCGAAATGGCTCGAACTAGGATATATGATTTGGAACAGTCCCAGGAATGACCAAGTCTTTAGACAGTGTTCAGGCACAGATAGGTAAAGCAAACAACCATACTAGTATTCTAGACGGTAGGCTTAAGGAATCTGGCGACGAATGCCTGCAAAATTAAAAGAGCCCCCTTTTACTGATCCATTCTCACAACCTCGGAGAAAGAGTACAAATATATAGTTACAACTCTCATTACTCCACTCTTAATATTAATCCTAATATTAAATTAGAGAATAACAGCAACAGACTAAGTAGGCTTCTGGTATCACATATAACTATTAATTTATTGAAAACTGTGGCATGTAAAAGTCTGTTGCCCTAGTGTGTAGGCAATCAAATCCTAGACTAAGTTGGCAGGCTAAAGGTGTCAGCCGAGGTGGTCGGTCACTTAGCTGAAGACTTGGGTCAGGCTTGTCAACTCTGGTGAAGTTCCAGTTCAGGTTGCGGATTCACACTCCGGCAATAGACATGGTGCTCACGACCGGTAAGTATGCATTGCTGCAAGTTGCTGGCTCATGGTACCACCAAAAAGGTGCAGAACTTCCAAAATGTGGTGAGTAAACCTCTCCACGGGGGAACAGTGCCACTAGCAGTGTAACTATTACTTTTGGGTATCACTTTGGCTCGCAGTTTGCTTTTCCCAAATATAGGCTAACTAGAGCCTGGATTCTTTTGTTGCAAGGTGTCTTTTTAAAGCTAGTATCGGCTCCTGTGTCCTCGCCGCTTCGGGTCAGTCAACCAAATGGACGATCTGCCAGGCTGACGACAACTGGCCAGGCAGATTCTCGTGTTGTCACCAGGGTCGCAGGCTAAAACTGAATATGTTATTCAGCCAAACTTGCGCTGGGGCAGACGGCCTGCGCAACTAATAGTTCTATAATATACTGTATAATATATATTTTAAAAACACTAGAATATTCACTAGGTTTACAGGAGATTAAATTCTCGCCAATAATACAGGCATATTTATAGATATCTACAAACATGGGTAAATAGGGGAAAGATCGTTTTTCTAGATATATTTATAATGAAAAATATGATCTGCAATGTAATTTAAGCAAAAATAAAGGGGGAGACTGTCTATTAAGCCACAGATGCCCCCCGTTGAAAGAAAAGTTTGAGGAAAAAAAAAAAACTTTTCTCCCAGCGGGATTCCCCTTTATTTTTGTTAGCACTCACTCTAACCTCTTTGGGTCATCTGGGCTAGTCTCACCCTCTTCTTACGCAGAACACTGTCTACTCAACCCTGTTTCTTCATTCTTAAGACTTCGTCTAAGAGCCCTTCTCCTCTGGTGTTGGTTCCAGAGAGATCTACTCTGTGGATGTTGTCTTCTAAAACCATCCGGCCCTAAATTATGATTTCTATGAATGTAATCTATTCTAGAAGCATAAGGGTTCTCGGTTTGCGTACGAACAGGATAATGCTTTTGTGGAGCTGAGTCCTTAGTGTTAACATTCATATCGACCTGACAATATTAGTCTTACCAGGCTTATCTGTACGCATTAGTGCATGAGACACTGGAATTCGTCTGCTCTTCTCTGACTCAGACGTCTCCGCGTCAGGGTTGAGGAAGACATCATTCCTGGTCTCCTGAGGTTTTAGGGGATACTCCACTAACGAGTTATCTCCTCCTTTGACCTCAGTTACCATCGAGAATGCCATCAGATGCACCGGTGACTCTTCTACTCCAACATGCTTCTTTAGCAAGTGGATATGAAGCACTGTGGGTTTACCCCTAAAATAAATTTTATACTTAGTCTGGGACACCTTCTCTAGTATAGGAAAAGGACCCTGCCAACCAAGTTCTAATCTATTATCCATCTTGGGTAATAATACAAATACTCTGTCTCTTAAAGTAAGTCGAGTTTCCCTATGTTTGGGGGGGAATTGGTGACACTCCTTACATGACCTGACATATTGTTTAATATCCCTGGTCATCCCCGGCCAGAAATAGGAGAAAGCAAGCCTTCGGATTGTAGCTTTTATCCCCATATGCCCACTGTCCGAGAGTGAATGTCCCATTTCTATTATAGGTGCACGATATACTTTGGGTATGACCAGCTGTTCATGGACGTTCCCCATAGTTCTTGCCCTACGGAATAGCAACTCATCTTTTACATAGAAATCACCAACTGTGGGTGGGTGTCTAGATTTTGGCAGGTTGCCAAAGCAAGATTGTAAGGTTGGACATGCTGCTTGGGCAACCCTAATCTCCCCAGATAGTCGGTTGATAGAAATATCAGGGTCACTCAAAACGGTGCCCTTATTATGGGTCTGCATTGCTGCCGTTATTATAGGTGATGAGGGTTCCCCTAAATATACATGTTTACATCCGAGAATAAATGGATATACGGGATTTTCAATCACAGCAGCTAGAATCGTTCCAGTGACATACTTAGATGTCACATGCACCTTAGCTATCTGAGCATAAATGGTTTGGGAGCCCCTAGTAGAACCTTTTACTGCAACTCTTTGCTTAGTCAACTGGGATGGTTTCACTAAGTGTCTACTTATGATTGCCTCACAGGTCAATCCCGTATCATAGAGACATTGCACTGGGCTACCATTTACCAGAATAGTCTCGACTGTGGGTGGTTTACCGTTAGTTCCAGAATCTAGGTTCTGTCGGGTACTTGCCTCCGTCGTCATACACGCAACATACTGGGTAGGGGGTTTATTCCTGCACGAACTAGTGTGGTGATCATTAGTTTTGCAGTTTTTACAATAGGCTTTCCCCATCCACTATTCTGTGCTGGTGTGTTTTGAGCTATAGGTTTCTGAAATCCCGGATTGTGTCGATGACCGCCAGGGTGCCCCCTAGTGTCATTACCTAAGGTGTTATTTTGTTGATAACTCTGATTTTGTTCTGGAAAATTCTGTTGAGCATTAGTATGAGTGGTTTTAGTGGTACCCCCTCACCATGGGCAGTTAAGTACCTTTCAGCTAAAGAGATAATTTCCTGAAGCATATTCCCACCATTTTCAGCAATTAAATTTTGAAGTGGTTTTTGGAGTGTATCTTTAAGCTGTTCTGTAAGAACCATTTCCTCAAGCCCATCATAAGTAGCATCGAAATCGCTCAGTTCGACCCACTTAGAAAAATAAGTGTGTAATCGCGAGGCAAACTGAGCTTACAATTCTCCTTGTGATCGCTTGGCGGAACGGAACTTCAGCCTGTAATCCCCTGATGTCAATTCAAATCTTTTAAGCAAAGCGGATTTTAGAGTAAGAAAATCCCCCTCGAGACATGGAGGAAGTTTAGCAAACACGTCGTAAGCCGCTCCTCTTAACCCTTGGGAGAGATTGTATTTTTCCCTGGGAAGATTGTAGGCTTCACACATTAAAACAAATTTGTCAAGATAATTATCAATCTGATCTTCCTTTGGGTCAAAGGGGAGCAGTGGAAATCTCATTGATCCATTGGAGATGTGTGGTCCGGCAGAAATGTCACTAGTGTGGGTTGGAGAACTAGCACTAGTGAATATTGAAGCATCCGGGTGTTGTAATTCCAGTCTTCTTAATTCTATCTCATGCTGTCTCAGCTGTTCTGCTAGTTTCAATTCCTTGTCCTTCTCCAGTTCTGCCTGTTTAATCTGTTTCTCGGATTCTATTTCCGCCATCCGGATTCTTCCTTCCCTTTGTTCTTGCCTCCATTCTCTTTCCGCCTCTCTAATATATTTGCTCAAATCTGCACCTTCATATCCTAACAAGGCCCCTTTCTCTTTAAACTCCTGAGTTGTGGGTTGATTTTCGACAGACATGCTGTGTAAGCGCTTGATAGATTTTAGTTAAAGTACCTGGAATATACTCACTTACAAATAATGTATTTGTCCTGAAAATTCGTCATCAATATATCACAGAACAACTTACGTAAGTTAGTGCAATGCAACGATACAAAACAAAATTTACCCGTCTGACACCTGGTTTATCTTAACTGTTAGTCCTAACTTATAGGTACCAATGTTACTGTGCTTGTATAAGTGGTTAATATACTGGTTATAATTTATACTATACCAGTCTATTGTAAGGCCACGCCTTTACTAACCGGCTAATCTAGTGAGAAGAAACTGAAAGTTGAACTAATAATACGAGGTTGGATACTCGGCCACCAATTGTCGCGTAATGTTGACTATTTTGATAGACAAGGATCAGAAATAGCAACCAATAGACTTTCAGAATTCTGAAAGACTAATCACTGTCGAGGAAGAGGCCGAAATGGCTCGAACTAGGATATATGATTTGGAACAGTCCCAGGAATGACCAAGTCTTCAGACAGTGTTCAGGCACAGATAGGTAAAGCGAACAACCATACTAGTATTCTAGACAGTAGGCTTAAGGAATCTGGCGACGAATGCCTGCAAAATTAAAAGAGCCCCCTTTTACTGATCCATTCTCACAACACGGAGAAAGAGTACAAATATATAGTTACAACTCTCATTACTCCACTCTTAATATTAATCCTAATATTAAATTAGAGTATAACAGCAACAGACTAAGTAGGCTTCTGGTATCACATATAACTATTAATTTATTGAAAACTGTGGCATGTAAAAGTCTGTTGCCCTAGTGTGTAGGCAATCAAATCCTAGACTAAGTTGGCAGGCTAAAGGTGTCAGCCGAGGTGGTCGGTCACTTAGCTCAAGACTTGGGTCAGGCTTGTCAACTCTGGTGAAGTTCCAGTTCAGGTTGCGGATTCACACTCCGGCAATAGACATGGTGCTCACGACCGGTAAGTTTGCATTGCTGCAAGTTGCTGGCTCAAGTGTACCACCAAAGAAGGTGCAGAACTTCTTCCAAAATGTGGTGAGTAAACTTCTCCACGGGGAACAGTGCCACTAGCAGTGTAAATATTACTTTTGGGTATCAATTGGGTTCGCAATTTGTTTTTCCCAAATATAGGCTAACTAGAGCCAGAATTCTTTTGTTGCAAGGTGTCTTTTTAAAGCTAGTATCGGCTCCTGTGTCCTCGCCGCTTCGGGTCAGTCAACCAAATGGACGATCTGCCAGCTGACGACAACTGGCCAGGCAGATTCTCGTGTTGCCACCAGGGTTCGCAGGCTAAAACTGAATATGTTATTCAGCCAAACTTGCGCTGGGGCAGAAGGCATGCACAACTAATAGTTCTATAATATACTGTATAGGTATATAGTTTAAAAACCCTAGAATATTCACTAGGTTTACAGGAGATTAAATTCTCGCCAATAATACAGGCATATCTATAGATATCTACAAACATGGGTAAATAGGGGAAAGATCGTTTTTCTAGATATATTTATAATGAAAAATATGATCTGCAATGTAATTTAAGCAAAAATAAAGGGGGAGACTGTCTATTACGCCACATGTTCTTCAGCACTAAACACGTCATTGCAAAGAGCCATGACCACTTCTGCGTTAGCGTTCGATAATTCCCCACCCACCGCTATAGACCCAGCAAATAAAGGGATATGTCACACACACACACACACATACACACACACACACACACACACACACACACACACACACACACACACACACACAACACAACACAAACACACATGCTCACATATAGACACACACACATATACACGCTCGTACACGCACTAACATACACACACACACAAGTAGTAGGGTGGGTCCTAACTAAGTAGGATGTGGGGTATTCTTCGGTGGTCCGGACGTTGTATTTCCTTATATGAAAGTTATCCCGCCCCCAGCGGACCACATAGAAAACGGACCTCAAATGACCCAGATATTTGACTTTTGGCGGTTATTTTCTTGGGTTTGGGTGACCACGTCCGGATGTCGTGATGACTATTTCCGGTGCGGTGGCGGCGGCGGCGAGGGCGGCGGGGTGGGGTCCCATAAAATATTTGGCTCGAGAGGTGGGTGCTTATTATTAGTCATGGATCCGAGATGGAAACATAATTTTACGGCTTTGATTGCAGGACCAACGGGGTATGGAAAATTCGTCTTTGTGCAAAAGTTTCTTTCTCATTTATCAGACATGGTCGATCCCATTCCAGAGGAGATTATATGGTGCTACGGAGAATGGCAATCCATGTATGAGACTATGAAGGGCATTACTTTTAACGAAGGCTTACCGGATATGGAACAGTGGACAGGCGATAGACGTCGTCTAGTGGTAATAGATGACCTAATGTCCGAGACAGATGATAGGGTGACTAAGCTTTTTACGAAAGGCAGTCATCATCGCAATCTCAGTGTCATGTATATAGTCCAGAATCTCTTTGGGAAGAATAAAGAGCAAAGAACTATCAGTTTGAATTCGCATTACCTAGTGGTATTTAAGAACCCACGTGACGGGTCTCAGATTATTAACCTGGCCAAACAGATGTATCCAGGCCGATTGTCATATGTCCAAGAGAGTTTTAAGGACGCGCCAGCGGCTCCACACGGTTATTTGCTTTTTGATCTTTGACAGGAAACAACGGATCAGCTCCGCTTACGAAGTCATATTTTTCCAGATCAGCGTCAAGTCATCTACGTACCTAAATAATATGTCCCACCGAATAAAACGATACGGGGCCATGCTGCGATTTCTCGGCGACGCGAAGCCAACTGACGTGAAAGCCGTAATGTTCCACTGACAGCGGTTCAGAAGAGACGTTTGCAGCGACACAAGAACAGTCTGAGAGCTCTCACTCGTAAGAAGGTATCTATCAAAAAGAGGAAACACATTTTGCAACAAGGTGGTTTCATAGGCGCTCTATTAGGTCCTATTCTCAACGTGCTGAAAGGCATCGTGGGCTTATAATGAAGAAAATGATCTTGATCGATCCCGGATACTGAAAAAACCCTATGTACCATCCCATACATTAACAGATAACATGCGCGACTTGGATCAGCAAATGCAACATGTCCTAGAAAACGAAGATCTACCACCTCGGGAAAAAGCCCGAGTGTATCAACAGACTGTGCAACGGTATCTGAATCGACTTGACCAGTACAGACATAAGCCTTTAGGGACAGTGAATATCAAGGAACAAAAACCCGAAGTCAGCACTTTACTCGCTTCAGTAGCCGAGACACCACTTCAACCGACGCTGGCTAAAAGTCAACCTACACTTATTGAATCAACTAAAAGTCAAGTAATCGAGTCCAAAGCAGTCGAGACAACACCACCTTTCAGACACAATCGAAACAAAAAGAAGAGTAGGATACCTAGACCCAAGTGGGAAAAATGGCCTCGCAATTAAGAAAATATTACTACGATCCTGAGCGCTCTCAGACTGTTCTTGTGTCGCTGCAAACGTCTCGTCTGAACCGCTGTCAGTGGAACATTACCTTTTAACACATTGTGACAGCACTCGCAAATTGATTGGATGAGATCAGGGAAAGCCGATTTAATTACGGCTTTCACGTCAGTCGGCTTCGCCTCGCCGAGAAATCGCAGCATGGCCCCGTGTCGTTTTATTAGGTGGGACATATTATTTAGGTATGTAGACGACTTGACGCTGATCTGGAAAAATATGTCTTCGTAAGCGGAGCTGATCCGGTGTTTCCTGTCAAAGGTCAAAAAGCAAATAACCGTGTGGAGCCGCTGTCGCGTCCTTAAAACTCTCTTGGACATATGACACTCGGCCTGGATACATCTGTTTGGCCAGGTTGGTAATCTGAGACCCGTCACGTGGGTTCTTAAATACCACTAGGTAATGCGAATTCAAACTGATAGTTCTTTGCTCTTTATTCTTCCCAAAGTGATTCTGGACTATATACATGACACTGAGATTGCGATGATGACTGCCTTTCGTAAAAAGCTTAGTCACCCTATCATCTGTCTCGGACATTAGGTCATCTATTACCACTAGACGACGTTTATCGCCTGTCCACTGTTCCATATCCGGTAAGCCGTCGTTAAATGTAATGCCCTTCATAGTCTCATACATAGATTGCCATTCTCCGTAGCACCATATAATCTCCTCTGGAATGGGATCGACCATGTCTGATAAATGAGATAGAAACTTTTGCACAAAGACAGATTTTCCACACCCCGTTGGTCCCGCAATCAAAGCCGTAAAAAGATGTTTCCATCTCAGATCCATGACTAATAATAAGCACCTACCTCTCGAGCCAAATATTTTATGGGACCCCACCCCGCCGCCCTCGACGCCGCCGCCACCGCACCGGAAATAGTCATCACGACAACCGGAAGTGGTCACCCAAAACCAAGAAAATAACCGCCAAAAGTAAAATATCTGGGTCATTTGAGGTCCGTTTTCTATGTGGTCTGCTGGGGGCGGGATAACTTTCATATAAGGAAATACGACGTCCAGACCACCGAAGCGGACCCCAAATCCTACTTAGTTAGGACCCACCCTACTACTCACACAAACACAATTGCCAAGCGACATCCAGGGGTTTAACATAATTTTAAACATTGCAAACTTCATAACACAATACGGCTCCTCAACAATAGTCGCCAACTGCAGGTGTAGAAGCTAACGAACGAAATAATGACGGAGTCCACACTGAAGAACGTTGTCAGTTATTACGCCGTTTATTATCGGAGCGCAGGCCTACTGTAATCATAATGAGAATAATAATAATAATAAATAATTACATACTGATATTGATCCTGTTGTAGCCAGGAGGGGCAATATCCTTAAGTATATATAAAATAGCTCATATGTTACTGGCCATCTCTGCTCGAACATTGACTGTCATTGCTCGTCCTTCTTTCCATCTTCTAAGTCCTTCCTGCCGTTTCAGACATAGCGTTTTCTGTATTCGTCTGTGTATTTGCTAATGCTTCTATAAATGTTGTCCTCCTTGGTCATCTCGTCCATTTCCAGGCATACTTTAATCACTAACGTGGTATCCAGCCAATCTTAAGCCAACCGAGTCACATAAGCTGCCGCCTTTGAGAACGTCCCAAGTTTGTTTGTTTTGGTTATTGTTCACATTTTTCCATGACGTCTTTGTATTCCGACGTAATACGCCTCGATACATTAGCGCTTCTGTTCTGGGATTCTATGGTCCCTTTTTTATTTACGTCATTATGCAGCACCTGCTACTTGGCAACAATTATGTGCCATGCAAAGTGGCTTACATGTTCATATCCTCCCATAGATTCCGATCCTTGATGTCCTCCACGTCACCGTATTTAAAAAAAAAATGAAGCATCATCTCACCTTCATATCACCGCATTAGAAAATGAAGTATCATCTCACCTTCATGTCACGACATTAGAAAATGAAGAACTATCTCATCTTCATGTCACCGCATTATAAAATGATCCATCATCTCACGTTCATGTCACCACATTAGAAAATGAAGCACCGTGTCACCTTCATGTCACCGCATTAGAAAATGAAGCGCCATCTCACAATTAATGTCGCCGCATTAGAAAATGAAGCATCATCTCACCTTCATGTCACCGCATTAGAAAATGAAGCACCGTCTCACAATTAATGTCACCGCATTAGAAAATGAAGCACCGTCTCACAATTAATGTCACCGCAATAGAAAATGAAGCACCATCTCACAATTAATGTAACCGCATTAGAAAATTAAGCACCATCTCATAATTAATGACACCGCATTAGAAAATGAAGCAACATCTCACAATTAATATCACCGCGTTAGAAAATGAAGCACCATCTCACAATTAATGTCACCGCATTAGAAAATGAAGCACCATCTCACAATTAATATCACCGCATTAGAAAATGAAGCATCATCTCACCTTCATGTCACCGCATTAGAAAATGAAGCAGCATTCTCACCCGATTTGCCTCTGCTTCTTCCAACTCTGATCTGTCGAGACATGAAGATGTTCTCCAATGCCTCTCATATAATATGACCATATGACAGTTTTGTCTCTACCAGAGTACCAACAGGAAAGTACTGGCATTACTATGATGCAGAAATCCAGGCAATCAAGTTAGCAACAGAGAAATTACTAGATACCTGCTATGGTACACAACCCGTGGTGCTATTGACAGATGCAAAATCAGTACTCGAGGCGTTCCTGTCTGGGAAATTGCCAGTATTAAGGACACTACTTTCTGAACTTAGAAGTCAGCATAAGGTCACCATACAGTGGATACCCTCTCACTGTGGAGTACTCGGAGACGGGAGAGCTGATCGATTGGCTAAGAAAGGAGCAATAAAAGAACAACCTGATGTATCTGTTCTATCCATCAAGTGCCATACCGGTAAGCGTTGGCGGTCGTGATTCGCATTTCACTCGATCACCAGAGTCGTGGATCAGTTCAGTGTTCCCGTCTCAGCCGTGCCACGTGGCCAAATAACCCAGGTATTTACTTCTCTGTCTGCTTCTTGTTCTCCTCTCCTCAATCTTGCCAGTTGTCACCAAGTTCTCTAATTTTTTTTTTTTTCATAACATGTCCAAAATATTTTGCCTGTCTGCGTCTAAATTTCTCTAAATCAGTGTACGATTTTCATGTGTGTTTCTTGTAGGACTTGGTCATTGGTTTTTCTGTCTGTCCATGGTATCCTTTGCATTCTCATTAGAAACCCCATTATCACAGCCATCAGATGTTTTTCAGTTTGTTTGCTCATTGTCCAAGCTTCACATCCTTACAACAATACAGGTTCTATGTAGCACCTCAACACCCTTTCTCTCGTTGCAATTGACATATTTTTTATTGGCCAGTATGTTCATCTTGGAAAAGGCTACTCGTTACATACCACCAAAAGAAAAGATTGATCAAATCAGTCATAAAGTCACCAAAACCTGCAAAAGACGACTGCCACATAATGGTAAAACCTGAACAAATCATTATTCTGCGCCCCAGAACAGGACACAATAGATTACGCAACCACATGTATACAAAATTCAAGATTGGTGAATCAGCCATGTGCACACGTGGATTGGCGTCGCAGACAACAGAGCACATACTCCAAGGCTGCAAAAAATACAACATACCTAGCCCAGAGAAGCAACAGTAGAAGATTAAAAACTCTGTGGACCACTAAGTGAACTAAAAAAAAAAAACAAGCTGGTAAATTCATACACGAGACAACATTGCAGTTATAGACACATTTCAAGCGAATGGAAGAAGAAGAAGAATCTGCATGCTAAATCCCGCCACTGATTACTACGTTATCAGAAAGAGAGAGAGAGAGAGAGAGAGAGAGAGAGAGAGAGAGAGAGAGAGAGAGAGAGAGAGAGAGAGAGAGAGAGAGAGAGAGAGAGAGAGAGAGAGGTGAGGTAAGCTACAATGATCTTAATACAGCCCAGACGATCCACCATTTAAAGCGTGTGGGAAATACACACTAAATAATTCAATACATCGCTGAGACACCAGGCGTATCTATCTCTCTACGCCAGAACAGACAAACGGCTCACTCAACACGAGATCACATGACCAAATGACAGGCATTTCACGTGATTAAAACATGACAATCAGTCAGACGTACAGCTGGGGTCTCATCCTTTTACCGTATCCTGTTTCCTCCCGGGAAACGGAGACTGTGTGGGAAGTCACGGGACTTATCAATGTAGGCTTTTAATACATTAATAGATATTGATTTGAGTCATCTAGGGTAAAACATCTGGTCTCCAGTTGTGTCCAACTGTACTGGCTTCGTTTTTAGTGACGCAGTTCTGTTTCAGTGTACCACAAGAGACCAAGAAATAATTTCTTGTAGCTAGGAATGAGAAATTTAGTATTATATGTAAAATCCACGGGTTTCTACAGCAACAACAACAACAACAACAACAACAACAACAACAACAACAACAACGACAACGACAACTATATATATACTGTTATCTATTGCCTATTGTACCTTGCAGTGTATCGCAGGAGAGTCTTGCACCTGAGGAATTAAGGCCGCCTGGCTAATGCAGCCGCTGCGAACTGTGCGGGTTAGGATTGTATTTTTTCCCCCCAACAGAACAAAACAAAAAAAAAACACACATTACCGAGGATTCAAACCCGGGTTTCCCCCGCAGACATGAACAAAACACATTATCATACGTTTCGCTGTCACCCTTATTTTTCCCCATATGCACCTACCCCGTTCAACCTCAAAAGAGAAGTTATAATTAGGGCCCATCCCGGCTTCAGATTGATACTAATGTGACCGAGTCATCCACATTTCGGATATTGATCTAAAAGAGATGGTCAGTTCGCTGTCAGCAAGGCAGTTTTATAAAAACTATTATATATTTTAGTGTCACAGATTCAATGTCAAACAAAGTGTAGGTTTGGATCAAAACAAAAATTGAGAAATGAGAAGTATGGACGTGTCACAGTTATGACTTTAAAGTTGTTATTAATTATAGTAGTAGATATGTTGCATTATATATCAAATTGCAGGGAATTGCATAAGAAAACTACAGTGGATAAACTCATGGCAGATGCGGGAAGTCGCTTAGGACGATAAATATTCCAATGATACACAATCAATTAATAAGTGTGGTTTACTCGCGTGTACAGTAAAAGCCTTATATCTCAGTAACTTTTGTTTATGTGTAGTGAACAGCACACTAAACCCTCTGTGTATGTCACATGCCTAAATTCCATTAAATTGCGCGCAATTATTGAAGAAGGTGGCTTCTTCCGGTTACTAGGGTTAGTCCGATTGCCAGAATTTTCCAGCGTTAGATTCCTAATCCATTTGTGTGAAGTACTCCGTTTTCATACTTTCTAATTGTCGTCCCGTTCTGCCTATGTAAACGGACTGGCCTTTACTTGAAACTGATACGTGCCTTTGGATTATTTCTTGTGTATTTGGGTTGAAAGAATTCTTTACGTTCCTTCATTATATGTTGAACTTGTTTCTATTGTATGCACCTAACAATATACAGCGAAACATGCTAGGCATTACATTCTGCAATATATTATCTGTCTTCATGATTCTATTAACAATCGGAAAACATTATTTTGAAGAAGAAGAAGAAGAAGAAGAAGAAGAAGAAGAAGAAGAAGAAGAAGAAGAAGAAGAAGAAGAAGAAGAAGAAGAAGAAGAAGAAGAAAAAAACAACAACAACCACCACCACCACCACCACCACCGCCGCCGCCGCCGCCTCCGCCACTACTACCACCACCACCACCACCACCACCACCACCACCACCACCACCACAACCACCACCACCACCACAACAACAACAACAACAACAACAAAAACAACAAGAAACACCATATACAAATGTAATACAGTATATACATAAACTTGATCATTTTCAGCTTTAAGACGCACTGTGGTTGTTTTCTAGTTACAGTTCGTCATGTGCGTGATCTAGAGACATTAAATGACCTGTTTAATGTTTTCGTGTCTGAACATCAAAAAGTGAACGCTCTCTTCGAGAGACCGTTAATTCTGATCTAACTGCAGCGTAACATCATTTTCTGTGCACTATTTACACCTTTCTGATCGAGCAAGCGGTACTTGCCACGGGAGATAATTCCCTGCACCAGTTTTAGTTGAAGAGTTGCCTAGCATAACTTTGTCGTTAAAACCGGACCAGTGGGTCACAAATGCCGTAATAATTTTCAGTGTTCTCTGTTTTTGTTCTTTTATTCCCGCCTTCTTATTCTGCGTGTTCTTGTAATTGTTGTTATTGTTATTGTCGTTGCTGTTATTTTTGTTGTTTTGTTATTGTCGCTATTGTTTTTCCTGTTATTTTTGTTCTCGTTGCTGTTGCTATATTTGTTTTGGGTCTTGTTATGGTTATTTCTGTTGAGTAAAGTAACTAGATAAATCCAACTTGTCTTCGACTTGATTCGTAAATAAAAATTCTAAATGCGGCCTCGTTCAACCTGCTTCTTTCAGCCGTGGTTAGAGTTGAGATCCGTGGTTTTTGTGGGGATATTACCCTATTTTTGTCTTGTGCGCTCTTACCAGTGAGACCTAACTCGGACTGGTTACGTAAGCGTTTTTGTCTGTGACGTCAGCTGAGGGTTGATCGGTGGCTGTCCTTTGTGCCCGTCTCCTCTTGTAGTTTATTTTGTTTGTGAAGGTTCCTGGTTCGATTTGTTGCAGTCCTTATAAGGACTTTGTATTTGGTCTTCTTGCCTCCTTTTTTGTGCTTTGTTTGTAGAAGCGTTTCGATGTTTTCATTTTCCTCCTTGCGCCTTTTTCACTTTCGAGTTTGAGTTTCTGCTGCCTTTCTATTTCTTCCTCTGTGGTCAACCACGGGACTATCTTTGTGCCATCATAATAGTATGAGTATGGGTGGTGTCACTTGTCGTCCCTGGAGGAAAGTGGACTCGACAAGCACACTTTTAATATCCTTCTACTATTGGAACTATTGAATGACTTTTGTCTACACTCCTCCCTTCTGTCTTCCATACACTATCTCTCTCTCTCTCTCTCTCTCTCTCTCTCTCTCTCTCTCTCTCTCTCTCTCTCTCTCTCTCTCTCTCTCTCTCCTTCATAACATACCCTGACAACAGTTTCCTCCAACAATTAATAACATGTTTATTGTTGAAAACTATGTCAGTTGTATGTATTGAATGTGTATATGTAGTTGGTAGTGTCTGCTAATGTGAGTGCAAGATAGGACTTTTGACTTCGTATGTCTCCGTATCCCTTCTCTCGTCAGCATTCAGCCAGTCAAAAATACATCACACAGATATGGACATTTCTCACCCGGGTTTGCTCCTTTCCGATTGAGTCTGGGCGTATCGTGAAGTTGTTCAAAGTCTGGTCACAGTGAAATAATAATAATCCAGTAAGTCTATGACTTCGCCAGAGTCTGCTTCAAGAAGTTAATAATCCAACACTGAAACCACATCACCACAGTCTACCACGGTGTCTATATTGACTATGAATGTTCTGACTTATCTATTGTCTCTCTTCTATTATTATACAAGGCATAAGTATGCAGTTGTAGTTTTTTTTAACTTTCATCCGTTTAATCGTCCTTTTCCATTTTACTTTGGTTATCTTGTTATTCTTTTATTATTTTCCAGAGTTCATTTAGGGCTAGGGGTTATATCGTCTCACATTTCGAACCTGTCTTTGTTATTCATTGTTCTAGTGAGGTATTTGATCTCCGCCCAAGTGAAGTACCTTGAGTTTATCGTCTCTGATTGTATTAGGATATTTCTAGTGAACCTGTAAATGATAGATAACCAGGTGATATAAATCTGCTTCAGATTTATACTTATGTGAGAGCATTTCTCCCGGCTGCACTAAGACGCTGCCGAAAGAAAAATCTGACATAAGCCATATGAGTTCACTAAAGTCTAAACGATTAACTAAAAAACAAAGAATTGATAACCGTAAAGCACAGACACCTAGTCCACTATGCTTTACTATTACCCTAAGGTTAGGTTACCTTATATATAGAATTTATGTAAATCCCAGAATTGAAATCTATCAGCACATAAGCACTCTATCCCATTGCAAGGGATGATATTTCTTTTCTATTACAGGACACATAAATCCAGCTTTCCGTCCAGTTTGGTAGCACACTAAATACAAAACCACTTTTCCACCAATTTATACCGAGTGTCCAAGTCTCCGTTGACTTTTGATGTCACTACATCAACCATCGTATTTTGCCGTATCCTTCACATCAAAAGCCTGTGAAGTCACGTATGCGGTATTGGCGCCCCGTGTCGTGTCTCATTCGTCTCGTCCTCCGTTCATCCGCTAGTATCTCCAAGCGTCCGAACCCTTTGATCGCCGTCTTCTGCGTTTTCTCCGTTCCGATGTATTCGAGTCTTCGTCTTGTCGGCCGATAAGATCGGCAGTCATTGACCCTTTGTTACTCTGTATTTTTCCTCTTTATCCTTCGGTCAATAACCCATACTTTGTCCTCGCTCAAAACTGAAGTATTCGACTGTTAACCCTCCTCATACCTTGTAATTAATCTTACTCGTTTATCAGGGAATCATTAACTCACAGTATCCCGTGACAGGTGGTCGTCATCATAGTATAAGTCTGGGTATTCTTCAGAGTCCTGTCGGGATATTGATTTCCCCTTGAATTTCTTGGGTTTCTTGCTTTCCTTTTCTGCCTTGCGCATTCTGACATCCTAGCTCCCCAGTTCCTCTTTCATTTTGAATTCTACGTTCTCCTTGAGGAGAATCTCCAATGGAATTACAGGTGTAAGCCATGGTGACGACGGGGTGTCCTCTGTGCCGTCGTTATGGTGCTTCTCTAGGTTTTCTTCAGAGGTCTGGCGGGATATTGGTTTCCCCTTGAATTTCTTGGGCGTCGTGGTTGGGCTGCTGGTTTTAGCTTGCGTTTCCGGCGTGGTCTTTTGTTGGGTTTCATCTTGCAGCTTTTCTGTGGTCTCTTGCATGGCTTCTGTTGGTTTGAACTGGCATTGTTCCCTTTTCGGCGTTCAGTAGTTCTCTGTCGGTCTTAATCATTTGTAGGATTTCTTCGTTCTCTTTCTTCATCTCGGCCTTGCGCTCCATCTCTTGTTTTATCATGTTCCGGATTCTCTTTATTTCCGCAAGCAGTTTTCCATTGTCGCTGGTTGGTGCCGGTGTTTGAAGTAGCTTGACTTGTTTCTTTAACTCGTCTATCTGGCTTTGTAGTTGAGATCTCTCCAGCTTGTGAGATGCACTGTGGCTGTCTCGCACCTCCGCATTGCTTCCTTATATGGTGTCTTTGTGGTAATGGCGATCTTTAAAACGTCTCTGTGTCTTTGGAGGTACGGACAGCCCAGATATCTTGCTCCATGCTTGCCCAGTCAGTTGGCGCACTTTCTTTTGTTGTTGGGTGCTCGGAAGTCCGTGTCCAGCTTGGCCAGCTGACACTCCTTGAAGCGTGGTGATCGGAGCAGTATCGGTAGATTTCCGTCTTACTGTGACATGTTGTTCTGCTGTGGCCGGCCCTCTGACATCTTGAACATTGAGTGATTCTTGGTATGAATCTTTCAGGTTGTTGTACTTTCTGGTTTATCGATACTTGGCTTGGTATCTCGCTGCCCTCAGTTGTCACCACCGCCAGCGTAGTAGGGATCTTTGAGTACATTATAATCCGCTCGGCCTTCAAGATTCGGATGTTGAGATTCTCTTCTTGTAGCGGCTTCAGGATGTGTTCGTCTGACAGCTCCAATTGAATACGGTTGACAACCCATCTGGCTGTCTTTGAGTCGGTGTTTCCGACTCTGGTGTCTTTCTTCTCCTTCTTCTCATCTGTCTTGGCTCTTGTCTGTGGTGGTCTGTGGTGGGTTGTCCACCTTTTTTCGTCTGTGGTGGGTTGTCGATCTTTCTCGTGGTGGCTTCAGTAGTAGCTGTAGTTTCAGGTTCTTTGCTGCGGCTCACATGTAAGTTCTCTCCGCGCGTCGTCTTTACGGTGTTAGCGGCTCCCACGCTGCACATCTTGTGAGTCTGGTGTTTCTTGGTGCTGGTCTTGCAACGTGCCATTTTCCTGTTTCAGGATTATTGAACTGTCCAGGTAACTTGTTCTTAATAGCGCTCGCAGTTGCGAATGGCGACCCACGAAAAAAGATAAGTCCTCAAAGCTGAATACATATATACACATATCTGGATTGACAAGATAATACACAAAGATTATGGGAACCTGGCCAAACCGACACACCACAAACCACCTACGTCATTGATTTGACGGCATATTTTGCAAACCGGTCAAGTGATTGATAGAGACAATGCGTTTCGTGTGTTGTTTATACAAACAGAAAGACATGGCAGTTAGTTTACCGTGAAAGACAATTGGAATAACTGAGCGAATATGTACATATTCCAACTTGAAGGATTTTTCTTGTTACTTTACTTTACGCTGTGTGATTTCTGCAGTATGTACCAGACGAGATGCAGCGAAATATGGCAGCCAGTAAATCGTGCAATCTATTGTTTGTGTCTTCGTTATTCAAATTCACTACGGGAAATCATTGTTTACTAATTGTCCAGGATTCGCAGGCGTATGTTAAAACTGGTTCTATGTTTCATGCTAGAACTCTAATTTTCAAGGACATTGACTTATTGCATGAAACCTTCATTTGATAGAATTCAGTTGTTGTTTGTTGTCACATTCTTGCATTCAGCAATAACACAGGCTCGTAATCACCAACAAGTGTGATACAAACACTGTCACAGAATGACTTGACGTGACACACAGCAAATACAATTCAAACACTTTATTCACGCGTCTCACTCATCACAACCATTACATGCAACGCGCAATTACAATATCGATGCCATAATACAATCAATAGACAATAGACATATCAATGTAATGTATACAACTCACAAGCGCACAGTCTCCTATACTCACACAGGCTTTCTATCTATTATCGTTCATCTACACAAGTATACGAGCACCATTCATTCCGTCTGTCCTGTACAATTTCACCGGGCCGTCTGTCCGCTAACCACTGTGAGTGGTCGCTAGTCGGAGTTGTGCCCCTGCGTGGACTCCATGTCCCACGCATGCACTGACTGACCATTCCTGCCACAGTGTGGTTAGCGTCGCTCACGGGTGGGCCTGACCGTAATTGCCAGGCACCGTTGACGACGACGCGTTAGAACAGGTGGGGAGATTATGACATTTGTCCATTTCTGTTCTTTATCTCAGTGATGCATCCTCCATCTGATGTTATCCTCGTACCTAGATATCTGAATTTCTGCACTTGCCCTGAAATAAAGTAACTTACTTTAATTTCACATTTAGGTACAATCTGTTTGTTTGATATCACCATGAATTCTGTCCCTTTATTATTCAAATTAAGGCCCAATTTTCACTTTCTACAACCACTATATCTATCATTTCTTGTAGATCCTTCTGACTTGTTGCTATAAAGACGATGTCGTCAGCATAACGTCAGTTATTTATATTATGTCCACCAAACAGGATCCTTGACATATGTATGATATATAATATGAAGTAAATAAATGAATAATACTTTCACTGAAATACTTAAACCACATAGTTACAGGTTTTGTTCGAATGTGGAGCGTTTGGTATCACCACGGTAATTTCAAATTTAAAACGAACTCCTTCTGTCTGCATAAAACTGGCTGGGATATCCTAATTGATAAGGCTTCCATTTTGTTACTTGTGATCATGCTCTTATAAAGCTTACCGATTCTGCTTCTCGTTTTTTTTTTTTTTGGGGGGGGGGGGGGATGATTCATTCAAGGGTGAACAGGAAGGGATGTGACAGCCTAAGGCAGGCTATCTGAGGATCTAAAGATGTGGTCCTGGTGGGGAGCCAGGTGGGTCATCCTCCGTTATAGACATCTATAAAACAAAACTGCGTGTGTTGAAGCCAGTAACTGTTCTATTGCGTGTTGTTATTGTCAGTTGTGTCTTGTACCTGGGATTGACTAGATTGTTCTACCAGTCAGTTGTGTCTTGTACCTGGGATTGACTAGATTGTTCTACCAGTTCTCCTAGATCCAAGAACTAGTGTTCATGACACTGTCCTCGGTTTTGTTCTCCTTCTCGTTCGCCCCCTCCTCCTTCACTTCCTTCTCCAGTTCCTCCCATTCTTCTTCTTCTTCTTCTTCTTCTTCTTCTTCTTCTTCTTCTTCTTCTTCTTCTTCTTCTTCTTCTTCTTCTTCTTCTTCTTCTTCTTCTTCTTCTTCTTCTTCTTCTTCTTCTTCTTCTTCTTCTTCTTCTTCTTCTTCTTCTTCTTCTTCTTCCTCTTCTTCCCTCCACCTTTATTACTGTAAAAACGTAAAGGAAGTCCCATAGCTTATACAGCCATTGTTGTGGGAAGTAGACCATAACATATGAGGTAAGGAGACCAGTTCCCTATCTCGCTACCTCTCCTCCCCAGACAATTCGCAGAAAATACAGACAATTGTCAGGTTTATTTTCTCACGTAGACTTGAAATATTTACGCCTGTCATCAGTCACCCACTAATGTATTCTTTGGCAACTGATAAGATACCCCGCAGAAGATACCCATCACTGTGTGTAGGTTAAAACCAGTCCATTAGATACCCGACCTCATCTGCCGTGAGAGACGGTAATCAGCGGTTGCTTGGTGACCAGGATGCTTAATTAGCCGCCATTGCCAGGTGTCATCCCAATGTGTTGTCTGCATCAGATATTTCAATAGGGCGTTTGGAATGGTTCCGGAGCATCGTTTTCTTGTTGTCATGGTTGTCATCACGACTACATCCACGAATAAGAAGAAAAGGGAAGAATTTAAAGACAGAATCCACAAACAATATGTTGCACGATTTATTGCCATGGATATTTCGCTGCAACACGTCAGGTGCATACTGCCGAGTAATATTTCATTTGAAGAGAATAAATAAATAATCATCATTGACACCTTTCCGTCTGGACAGACGATAGTTTGGTACATTGTGCTTCAAAAAGGCTTAATAACTACGATCCATGGCGGTGGCGAGTGTGGCTGGTAAGGCCAATTCTTGCTGCAAATGTTTGCTCACAGTAGGTGCATGTGAAAACAGTGGTCATTTCCACCATTTTGCACCATCTTACGTCTCTCACGCTCTGTGTGTGCTTTATCTGCAATCATTTTCTCCTTTGTCTTTATTCCATTTTTGATAGTTGCCCTCCATGCAACACGTTCAGCGGCGACGTGCTCCCAATGTGCATTATCAATGCCTGTATCAATCATGTCCCGCTTACATACATCTTTGTATCGTAGTAGAGGCCGACCCTGAGATCTCCTACCCGTCTGTAATTCACCAAAAAAGATATCCTTTGGTATTCTACCATCATCCATCCTCCTAACGTGTCCTATCCATCTAAGTCTACGAAGACTGAGCATGGAATACACCGTCACACAACCTGATCTTTCCAATACTTCAGTATTTGTGATTTTGTCTTGCCACTTAATACCAAGTATTCTTCGCAGACACCGCATATGAAAGCTGTTTAAACGTTTCTCTTGGCGTGAGTAAGTTGTCCAGGTTTCACTGCCATAAAGAAGAGTACTAAGGACACAGGCTTGGTAGACGAGGACTTTTGTTTTAGCAGTAAGCTTCCTTGTTCTCCCAGACTCTTTTTGTTAACATGTTCATTGTTGTTGCTGCCTTGCCAATCCTGATGTTGATTTCCTGATCGAGGGATAATTTGCTATTTACCTCTGATCCTAGATATGTAAAATGGTCTACTATCTCCAGTTCGGCGTCGTCAATAAAGATTGATGGTACACCATGTGCACCTTGTGACATAATCTGTGTCTTCTTTTTGTTAATTGTTAAACCAAATTCAGAACAAGCATTGGAGAATGCAGATAGTAGATGTTGTAATTCTTCCTCAGAGTGGGTCGTAATCGCAGCATCATCCGCAAAAAGCAACTCTCTGATTAGTACCCTGCTAATTTTGGTCTTGGCCTTCAATCTCTGAACATTATAGAGGCCACCATCTGAGCGTGAGTGAATGTATATACCGTCATCCTGATCACGAAAGGCATATTTCAGTAGAAGTGAAAAGTATATCCCAAAGAGTGTGGGGGCTAGTACACAACCTTGCTTAACTCCACTCTTGATTTCAAACTCTTCTGAAGTTGAGCCATTAAACTTGATTATACCCTTCATGCCTGTGTGGAACGATTCCACAATGGACAGAAGAGTTGGTGGGCAGCCAATCTTCTTTAGTGCCTTGAACAGAACCTCACGACTGACCAAATCGAATGCCTTTGTGAGGTCGATGAAGGCAATAAACAGTGGCTGATTTTGTTCCCGGCATTTTTCTTGCATCTGTCGCAATGAGAATATCATATCAATGGTAGACCGGTTCTGACGGAAGCCGCACAGTGATTCGGGGTAGACTTGATCTCCCAGGACTTGAAGTCTGTGCAGGACAATTCTGGCAAATACTTTCCCAACAATACACAGAAGTGAGATACCCCTATAGTTGTTACAGTCGCTCCGATCTCCCTTGTTCTTGTACAGCGTTATGATGTTTGAATCTTTGAAATCCTGTGGGACTTGTCCTTCTCGCCAGCATAGCTCTATTAGCTCGTGGATCTGTAGAGCGAGTGTATCTTGCCCACTCCTGATTACCTCTATTGGAATCCCATCCTTACCTGGAGCCTTGCCAGATGCAAGCTCATTTATAGCACACTTAACTTCTGTTATAGTGGGAAGTGTGTCCAGGTGGTCAAGAGTTGGCAGGGCCTCTATGGCGTTGAGGGCATCATCCGCTAGCTTGGTCTCACTTGAGTAAAGCTCTAAATAGTGCTCGACCCATCTATCCATCTGCTGTTTCTTATCAGTGATGATTTCTCCAGTCAAGGTTTTCAGCGGTGCACTTCTTTTGATCATTGGACCACAGGCTTTCTTTATCCCTTCATACATGCTTCTGATGTTTCCCTTATCACTTGAGATTTGAATGGACTCACATAACTTGATCCAATAGTCATTCGCACACTGCCTGGCAGCCTTTTGTACATCCTTCCTCGCTTGCTTCAGCTCACTCAGAGTGTTACGCGTTGGTCTTTCCTTGTTTCTTAAGAGAGCTATCTTCTTTTTATCAATCAAGGGCTGCAGTATCTGGCTGTTTGCCGCAAACCAGTCCTGCCTCTTATGATCTACAGTGCCGTAAACCCCTACCGCTGTTTTATAAATAGTTTCCTTAAGTTTACTCCATTTATCATTTACTATACAATTTTCTGATGTATCATTGAAAGCGTCTTCAAGTTGCTGTTGAAATTCAATGCACTTTCCAGGATCGTGAGTGTTAGTAACATTAATCCTGGGGCTAGACTTGTGTTTAGCTGTGTAGATTCTCTTTGGTCTCAGTCTAACCCTTGCAACAACCAAAGAATGATCTGTATCACAGTCAGCACTGTGGTAACTTCGAGTTAATGATGTATGGTTCAGATGTTGTCTCCGTGTGATAATGAAGTCCAGCTGATGCCAATGGCTGGATCTTGGATGTTTCCATGTGACCTTATGCATCTGTTTTGTTTTAAAAAAGGAGTTTGTAATACATAGGTCATTTCTAGTGCAATGCTCCAGCAGCCTTTGCCCATTATCATTCATGCGACCGATGTTGTATTTTTCAAGGCACACTGGCCATGAACTCGAGTCCTTGCCCACACGAGCATTGAAATCACCGAGCATATAAATGTAGTCGGATTTTGGAACTGCCTTGATCGCAGAGTCTTGCTGCTCATAGAACGTATCCTTCACATCATCAGATTAAGCGAGTGTCGGTGCATATGCAGTGAGAATGGTGGCAAATCCACACGAGGTTGCCAAGCGCAGTGATAATAATCTTTCATTACCTCCAGCTGGGATATCAATCATTCCCAGTAGCGAATTCTTCACTGCAAAGCCCATACCATGTTGCCTTTTTTCTGCCTGCCCTCTTCCCTTCCAAAAAAAAGTGTAATTGTTTTCCCTGAGTGACCCTTCCTCAGCGAGGCGAGTCTCCTGCAGGCCAGCAATATCAATGTTAAGACGATTGAGTTCAGCATCAATCACAGCCGTTTTTCTCACATCGTCAATACTTTTCAAGTCAGTGGAAAATCCTGGATACATGGTTCTCACGTTCCAGGTTGCAAGCCTTAGCTTGAGGTTTCTATTCTTTTTATTAGTACCTGGTGCATTGGTTTTACAGCCTGCGATTCAGATTTTGTCCTAGCCCCAAGCACCCATTGAAGCAGGCAGGCTGTGGCGAATCAGCACCCAATTGGCTGGGGGTTGCCCAGCTTGAGGCGGGAGGTAGCTGATCAGTGACACCTGTAGGTGTCTCCCACCGTCAGAGGCAACGCGTGGCGCCCCATGTCTACGCCAACTGACAAGGACTTATAACCCGTAACAGTTGCCTCTCGCTTTGATTCCGAGACCGGTTAAGACCAGGGATGGAGTTATTGCCTCTCCATAGCACAAAGCCTGGGCTAAAATAAAGAAACCATGTGTTGCCCATGCAGCATGATCACTCTCTCGGCCTGCCTAGTTCACTCCAGAGGAAAGTTCGACACCTATAATCTGGAACAAGACAAGCTGCAGAAGCTGCCGGATCAGCAAAGCAATGCTCTAACTGTCCGCCTGTCGGAGCTTCGATCCTAGACCAGCTGCCAACCAAGGCTTAGGGCCTGGTCTGCCCTACAATGACTTATTTTGTCTTTGGGTTGCATTTCCTCGCACCAGGATAAGGCTAGTACCCTCCCAATTGCGCTCTTCCGCCCGAAGCCGTTGGCACAATGTGGGGTGTCGGGTTTGGTAAGCGCCGCCTAACATTCGGCGCTGACAGAAAGCAGGTAGTACCGTCTACTGTCATACGGTAGCTCAGTCATATCTGACTAAGACCTGACTCACAAATAAATAATATCACAAATAAATAATATGTAAGATGAAACAATTAAAACACATAGTCACAGGTATTGTTCGAATACCCCAACTTTAGTCCTGATTTCTTCACTTCTGATTTCCTCTCTTCTTGATACATGACTCACTAAATAGTAGTTATTGATGTGGTAATAGCTATTAGCTATGGGGAGCATATTGAACTGTGACAAGGAGACTGACTGTTATACTAGGGTTTTATTATTATTATTATTATTATTATTATTATTATTATTATTATTATTATTATTATTATTATTATTAAGGGGAAAGGTATTCTGTACTGAGATACCCCAGAGATAATGTGAACAACTATCAGGGTATTTATCCCCTTGTCTTCCCATGCTATTCCGATCCAATTTGTCAGTTGTCACAAAGTGTTTAAGTTTACTTCTCCTCATAAAAGGCCACAATTTGTTGCCTACCGCATTTTTTATTGTGTCTTTAATGATTGTATCGTTCGCTATTCTTCTGTATTTGTTTTTTTCCCCCGTCTACTTATTTTGTGTGTTGTTGTTTTGTTATTGTCGCTATAATTTTCCCTGTTATTTTTGTTCTCGTTGCTGTTGCTATTGGTGGTCTGGTTTTTTTAAAAAATCGCTATTGCCATTGTTGCAATTGTTATTATTCTTGCTTTTGAGTTCTTGTTTTTATTATAATTAATTTATCATTGGCACCTTGCCGTCTTGACAGACGATAGTTTGTGCTTTAAAAAAGCATAATAACTTTTACCTATGGCGGTAGCGAATGTGACTGATAAGGCCGATTTGCGCTGTAAATATGTCCGTTCACAGTGGGTGCATGTGAACACGTGGTCATTTCCACCATCATGCATCATTTTATGTCTCAAACGCTCGGTGTGTGACTTATCTGCAATAATTTTCTCCTTTGTCTTTATTCCATTTCTGATGTTTGCCTTCCATGCAACACGTTCAGCGGCGACTTGCTCCCAATGTGCATTATCAATGCCTGTATCAATCATGTTCCGCTTACACACATCTTTGTATCGTAGTAGAGGCCGACCCTGAGATCTCTTACCCATCTGTAATTCACCAAAAAAGATGTCCTTTGGTATTCTATCATCATCCATCCTCCTAAGATGTCCTATCAATCTAAGTCTACGAAGACTGAGCATGGAATAAACTGACACACAACCTGATCTTTCCAATACTTCAGTATTTGTGATTTTGTCTTGCCACTTAATACCAAGAATTCTTCGCAGACACCGCATATGAAAGCTATTTAAATGTTTCTCTTGTTGTGAGTAAGTTGTCCAGGTTTCACTGCCATAAAGAAGAGTACTAAGGACACAGGCTTGATAGACAAGGACTTTTGTTTTTGCAGTAAGCTTCCTGTTCTCCCAGACTCTTTTTCTTAACCTGTTCATTGTTATTGCTGCCTTACCAATCCGGATGTTGATTTCCTGATCTAGGGATAATTTGCTACTTACCACTGATCCTAGATATGTAAAATGGTCTACCATCTCTAGTTCGGCGTCGTCAATAAAGATTGATGGTACCACATGTGCACCTTGTGACATAATCTGTGTCTTCTTTTTGCTAATTGTTAAACCAAATTCAGAACAAGCATTGGAGAATGCAGATAGTAGACATTGCAATTCTTCCTCAGACTGGGTCGTAACTGCATCATCATCTGCAAAAAGCAACTCTCTGATCAGTACCCTTCTAATTTTGGTCTTGGCCTTCAATCTTTGAGCATTGTAAAGGCCGCCATCTGAGCGTGAGTGAATGTATATACCACCATCCTGATCACTTCAGTAGAAGTGAAAAGTATATTCCAAAGAGGGTGGGAGCTAGTACACAACCTTGCTTAACTCCACTCTTGATTTCAAATTCTTCAGAAGTTGCACCATCAAACTTGATTATACCCTTCATGCCTGTGTGGAACGATTCCACAATGGACAGAAGAGTTGGTGGGCAGCCAATCTTCTTTAGTGCCTTGAACAGACCCTCACGACTGACCAAATCAAATGCCTTTGTGAGGTCGATGAAGGCAATAAACAGTGGTTGATTCTGTTCACGGCATTTTTCTTGCATTTGTCGCAATGAGAATATCATATCAATGGTAGACCGGTTCTGTCGAAAGCCACACTGTGATTCGGGGTAGACTTGATCTCCTAGGACTTGAAGTCTGCGCAGAACAATTATTATAATTATTCTTGATGTTATTACTACTATTAATGTTCGCATTCTTGTTGTTATTATTGTTTATTGCTGCGTCTTATGTCTGTAACCAGTTTTTAATTTCAATGATATCTTTAATGATTGCATCGTTCGTTATTGTCTTTGGTATTGCAATGGCCCGCAGATTGGTTTCAGTTGTACATAAATTTAATCAACCGATTATCACTGCGGAATGCTCTGGTGTTTCTTTCAGTAATCGTTATCTCATTTTGATCCGAACAACTCAGCATACGTTGGTTGGTTAATCCAGAGATGGAATGGGTGCAATAGCTCAGAGGTAGGACATCCGTCTCCAACATGAGCTGACCTGGTTCAGTTCGCCGTGCATTGTTCCAGAATATGAACATGGATGTCATATCCCCTCCTGATCCTTAACGAGATCCTACCTCATCTTCGTTCTTCCCAAATGTTTGCTTTAGGACGTAATTGCGTCGTGCCTGTTTACAGCAGAGCTGCGACATTTGCACCTTTCTGCCGACACATCCGACTTCTTCAGGTATTTGTTGACCGGGTTAACGAGATTGGATCTCCAACAGTTTCTATCTCGGTCTTTCGTTGTGTAGTTTCTTTGGCTGTATCCTAATATAATCTTCATGGTATCTACCCAACTGACGCCGTAATTTTCTTTTGTCCTCACCCCCTCCCCGGCCCACCCTCCCCCATTGTTGTTGTTTTCCCCTAGATATTATAATTGTTATATTGTTCGTTCAAAATAAAAGTACCTTAGATTTGCCATCATCCATCTTTCAGATTATATTGCATTGTTTCCGAATTACTTTGCCGCTCGTGCTATTTTGTGTGTTGTTTTTGTTTTTGATTCATGAAAAACTCGACCCAATCTTGTGAGGATCCTCATTTCATTGCCCTGTGTTATATGCTACATCAATTCAGTGGAAGAAAATGCAGAGATCGAAGCGTGGGAAGATGGACACAGAACATTGCCGACTCCTTGATGCAACCCAGTGCACAAGGCAAGAGAACTAGAAAAGGATGGAGGGTTGAGAGCGACGTCCTGCAAAGAAGCTGCTACATGGAGGTGGTCATCTACCTCAAGTCCATGCTTCAGCTGCATGACTGGCATCTGGTCGTCTGGACAGACGATAGTTTGTAAAATGGAGTTGTTACTCTCCATAGAAGTCTGGGCTGACCCATGAAGCATCATCCGTCTCTCGGCCCGCATAGTTTACTCCAGAGGAAAAGTAAGACTAATAGTCTGGAACAAGACAAGCTGCAGAAGCTGCCGGATGAGCAAAGCAATACGGCTATCGGAGCTTCTATCCTAGACCAGTTGCCGACCAAGGCTTAGGAGGACCTGGTATACTCTTCCATGGCAGTCTTTATGTTCCGTTTCCTAAGGCTTGTACCCTCTAAGTTGCGCTCCTCCGCCCGAAGCCATTGGCACAAAATATGGTGTCCTGTTTGCTGAGCGCCGCCCATTGGCTCCACCAGAGAGCAGGTAGTATCATTTACTGTCATACGGTAGCTCGGCCATATCTGATTAACACCTGACTAACAACATCCGGCGCCAACAGAAAGCAGGTAGTACTGGTGTACGAGTCGCAATTTCAGCTTCTGTTATATTTGTTCTTGACCCTGACCGTATCACCCACTGATTGTCGATTCATCATTATCATGTCATCGTGTGCCTCTTGTACCTTGCTGTGTCGAGGTAAAGCATGTCTCAACATGCTTACAACCGCCAAAGCGTTAGAACTCGAACTAGAGAACAATATGTAATAAAGTCGCTCATCTTGAAGACACTGTTTCAATTCGAGATAAATCCTTTAATTTCAGATTTCTCTTCCAGAAAATAGATACTACACTGTTGTACAATGTAACGGGCCCATGAAACTGGGACGGGACGTTACAATTTAATACAAACCCAGTGGGTCATAATCTTCTGTAATTGCTCAGTCTCTCCGTGACTATCGCGAATCATTATCAAACTCGTCGTCTATAATTTATACATGTCCCGGTCCACGGTGTTATGAATGCTATATACACAGGCGATCTCTTCTGTCAGTAAATATGAATGGCCTAAATGATCAAACCTTTTATCACGAAACTCCACGGAAAACACAGCTGACTTTATCCTTTCTCGAAGCGACCTCTGTTGCTGTCTTGACGATGCTTACGTCGTCCTTAGTTTTCCCTAGTGGTCAAGTCATTCTATTGTTAGACTGGGAATCTCCTATCCCATTATGTGGTGCGTGTGAGCGTGACCACTATGTGGCATAATGCCCCCTCCCAGAAAAAAATGCGAAGTCATTTTTCCTTTGATACTTATCATATATGATACTTACAACTGTAATCATACTTTTCTTTTACCCACCACCACATAGTTTTAGGATTTACCACATCATTAACCCTCAAAAAAAAAATTATAAATGCTACATAACGGGCACGCCCACCTGTCCGATCCCTACGTCGAACGTCGTGTGACTGATCCTATGGAATCAGTTCAACTAATAACTGAATATTAGTCCCTACCTTGTCCTAATGACAAGTGTGTCCTAGCTCTAGGTATTACCATGAGTTTCGGACGAGGGTAATAATGCAGATTTCCCAGTCACCATGTTAGTCGTAGTCGTTACTTGTTGTTGTATTGTCATGATATATTTAATCATTCATTTAATGGGTAGGGTGCTTGTTTGTGACTCCACCTTAACTTAACCGATATTTCCTTTGGGATTTGAACTATCGTTCGATTATATCTCCTTGTTTAGCTCCTGTTATGCTGATTTATCATCATATAGATATATATATATAACATAAAACATATCATCTTGTCAATGTGGACCCAAAATTCATAATTAACTAAAATAAACGTTAATTACTCTTATGTAACTCTAATTAATAAACAATTAACATCACATGTCTTTCAACATCACATTTTGATACTTAAGTCTCTTTTTGACTGTCTTCTGATTTTCCACCAGCAAGCACTTGTGTCCGTTCATAAATTTCATCCTTGCCGTGGCGCTGTTTTGAACACATATCAGATAAAATGTATCTTCACTCTATTTATAATATTTAATCTAACAAACTATATTATCATGTTGTCTATTGTCATGTTGACCTTCTAATAAGGCTTTGTATATAACTATCATTTCAATATATATATCATTATGAACTATGAACTCAATTTATATCAACAAGAACTATAACTATAATTCAACAATTCAACTCTAAATAATCAACAAGAAAATCTGCCATTCTATAATCGACTCAGAATGTCAGCAAAAATATTGTCTTTTCCAGGGATGTGACAGATGTCAAATTCATAGTCTTGTAATAGTAATGACCATCTATGTATTCTAGAATTCTTCGGATGACCCGATTTGAAAATTTGTAACGGTTTGTTATCCGACAGAACCAGAAATTTCCTACCTAGTAAGTATCTAGAGAACTTCTCAATACTTTCAATTAAAGCTAGAGCCTCTAATTCAGTAACAGCATAGTTTCTCTGAGTTTCAGATAGCTTCTTACTGAAGTAAAGAATAGGATGTAGTTTCCCTTCATGTAATTGAAGTAATACAGCTGAAATAGCATGTAAACTAGCATCTGTTTGTAAAACAAAGTCTTTTGAAATGTCAGGTAATTTCAAAATAGGATATGTACTAAATAGAGTTTTTATCTGTTGTAACAACTTCTCGTGATCCTCTGTCCAAACTATCTTTGTTGGTTGACCTTTCTTTAAAAGTTCTGAGAATGTTGCTGTCATATGTGCAAAATTAGGGATAAACTTTTGATAATAATTAATCAACCCTAATACACTCCTAAGCTCCTTCTTGGATGTTGGAGGTTTGATATTAAGAATCTTTGTCACAACTAATGGATCTGTTTTCCTAAATCCGTTAGAGATTCTATGACCCAGAAATTGTATCTCAGTAAACCCTATCTCAATTTTACTTGGTTTAGCTTTCAACCCATGTTCTTGTATTTTCTGGAAAACTTGTTTTAGAATTTTAACATGTGTATCAATATCACAAGTATGAATACAAATATCATCCATATACGATGCTACGTTGGTAATTCCATGAAGTAATTTTCTCATCATTCTCATGAATGTACTTGGTGCATTTTGTAAACCAAATGGAAGATATTCCCATTCATATAAACCCAACGGCGTGCTAAATGCTGTAATATGCTTTGAATCTTCCTCCATCGGAATTTGCCAATATCCTTTTGTAAGGTCAATTTTCGAAAATAGTTTCGAGTTTGTCATGGTTTCAATTAACTCATCAATATTTGGCATAGGTTCTGCATCTAGTAAAGTTAATTCATTAACTTTCCTGTAATCAACACATAAACGTAATGAGCCATCTTTTTTCTTAACAATTACAACTGGTGAACAGTAATTTGAAATTGATTTTTTTATAATTCCAGTCTTATCTAGATCTGAAATTTCTGCAGTCACTTTTTCCAAATAATGTATTGGAATAGGATACGGTTTCACTTTAACTGGGACATTTGATAATAAAGTTATTTTATGTTTAATCAGTGACGTCTGCCCCGGTTTATCTGAAAAAATCGAACTATATTCCTTTATTGCAGTAATAAGCTTATCTCTATCTTGTACTGATAAATCTTTACTTATCTGAATCGCTTGCCAATTACTGTCGCTATTAACTATAGGTGTTGGAATCTGTTGTTCTATCGCATCTTCTTGTTGCTCATTAATTACCCAACAAGCTGTTGCTATCCTATGAGGAATTTGTTGTGTCACTTGACCTGAGTTATCCTCACGTGGAATATATGGCTTCAACATATTAATATGAAAAATCTTATGTTTGCCATTCACATCAATACGATAATCAACATCGCTAATTTTCTTAATTACCTTAAATGGACCTTGCCATGAAGTAACCAGACAATCTCGAGGATCAGGTAATAATAACCAAACCTCTTCTTCTTCTTTCAAGACTATTGTCTTGGCGTTCCTATTACCATACTGTCTGTATCTTTCTCCAGCTTTATCCAGTGCAGATTTTGCAATCTGACAAGCTGTGATAATTTTATCTCTTAACTGTGTTACTATTTCATATGCATCTCTTTTCGGATGATCATATGTTTTATTTGTGAGTAGGTCATTATATATTAATAATGGACCTCGTGGATTTGCTCCATATACCAACTCGAATGGAGAAAACCCTGTACTAAATTGTGGTACCTCTCGGTATGCAAACAGTACCGCTGGTAATAAAATATCCCAATCTTTGGGCCTTTCCGCAGCAACTTTCGCCAGAGTTCGTTTAAGAACTCCGTTGTAGTTCTCATTCACACCATTTGTCATTGGGTGCCAAGGTGAACTAAACACCTGTGGAATCCCAAGTATCTTCATTGCCTCTTGAGTAGCCGTTGATATAAACTGACTACCTCTATCTGATAATATGCAGCTAGGGAATCCTATTCTGCTAAAAATTATCAACAATGAATCTAGAATGGATCTACTCGTGATACATTTTAAAGGAATAGCCTCTGGCCAACGAGTACAAAGATCAATCATAGTTAATATGAATCTATTGCCTCGATCAGTAGTTGTATTTAGCGGACCCACAATATCTATAGCTATTTTCTGAAATGGTCGTGATGCCAAATCAGTTTTCTGAACATGTGCTTTGGGATGTTTGCCTTTTTGCGTGGTCATCTGACATAATGTACATGAACGTACATGTGTGGTAATGTCTTTGTTATATCCAGGCCAATAGAATTGCGTTAGCAATCTATTAGTGGTTTTAGCAATCCCCATATGACCAGCGAATGGAGAATCATGTGCTAATTTTAATGCCTCAGTACGATATTTCGATGGAAGTACTGTCTGAAAATAACGTGATGTACCTCTATCATATCGTCTCGATAAAATATTATTGTCTAGGAAAAATTTCCAATTACCTCTTTTACCTTGTTTTATTGGTTCAGTCAGTTTCTTAAAACAAGATTTTAGAGTTGGATCTTGTTTTTGGTCTTCTGGTAAATCAGTCACTAGTCTGATATTATTTTCTAATTTGTCACTGTCTTTATCCCTTTTGTCTTGAGCTCTTGTACTTGCATTAGCTCTTGCATGATCAATTTCCCATTGCTTTGCTTCATCATGCATTAATTGTTTCGTATCTGGTATGTTACCAATCAGTAATCCGGCACATGGATTTGGTAATACGGCTGCATTTATTGTGCCTTCGTAATATGGTGACATAATTGTAATCGTGGCAATCTTATATATTTCTATTGTGCCACCGAATGTTCTGCACTCTACAGTTTCGCCTGTATAATCTTCTTCTTTTATCAGCTTTCGATCTACTCCGACAATCGAAGCTCCCGAATCACGAATGCAAGTAGTGGGTTCACCATTTACCCATGCTTGATGGATTTTTAGTTTGCCATTTTGTATGCTAACGGCATTAGCTTCGTGAATTGTTTCTATACATTCATTACTAATATTGTCAGTTATACCTTTATTTAACGTGTCAGTCTGATCATCATACTGTTGTATGATAGCTGCGTGTGTCTCTTCTAAATCGTCTGAGTCACTACTGGAGTATATGTATGCTGTACTAGCTTCATTCCAGGAATTTCTCATCGGACAAGACCTACTAGTGTGTCCGTACGCCCTACATGAGAAACATTTTATACTTCTTTTAAAAGAGTCATACTTATTTCTCTTCTTCGCCGTAATATCTTTTAGATATGCGGAATAACCTGGATGTTTATCACACATCTCTAAGTTTCCATGCGATAATCTACAATATTGGCATCTGGTGAATTGGCCTTTTCTTGGTCTTTCACCTTCTCTATTGTAAGGACTACTTCTATTGCTACCACTACTAAACTTTCTAAACTTATTGTTTCCTCTTTGAAATTTTGCACTTGCTCCTATCACTAATTCAGGTTGTGCACAGTTAGCAAAAATATCCTTATGTGCATTGAAATAAGATTCACCCTTAGTTTCCATCTCACTTAAACTTTTACATTTGTTTTCCATAAGAAATACTGACATAGGTTCTGGTATTGCAGATAACATTCTATCTCTGATAATTAAGTCTCTCACTTTCTCATAACTATCATTAATATCCGCAGCCTTACACCACTTATCAAAACTAGAAGACATTTCCGAAGCGAAATCCAGGAATGTTTGATTCGATTTCGGTGTAAGTGTTTTAAACTTAGTTCGTAAACCAGATTCATCCAAAGAAAAATGTGATAGCACACGATCGCGCATATATTTGTAGTTCGTACGTAAATCCTCAGGAATTAACTCAATCACTTTCAACGGCTCTAACGCGAGGTGACGGTGAAACAGAATTGGTACGTCCTTCTCCGGAACTTTGTAGTGCTTTACTAGCACTTCGAAATTCGTTATCCAAGAACTAACCGAATCACCTTGTTGGAAATTCCTGAATAAACCTTGGTACTTTTTCACAGGATCGTTCTGCTTAGCCAGCATTTTCTCTCGTTCGATTTCAGCTCCACGTTCCATCTCAAGCGTCTTGACCCTTAGGTTACCTTCAACCTCTTTGTCCTTCCAGAGTGTCTCTGTAGCAAGTCTCTCCCTATCAAAAGCCAATTGTTTCTCTTTAAGTTCTGCTTCAGCAATAATTTGTTTCATCTTCAAATCTGCTTCTGTAGCCATTTGCTTCTCCTTTATTTGCATCTCTATCATTAACTTCTCTTTTTCCGCATTTAATTCTTTTTCTCTAGACTCCATTCGTTCGCGTTCCAAAGCTCTTTCTTTTCTCTAGCCTCCATTCGTTCGCGTTCCAAAGCTATTTCTTTTTCCTTCAGTTCTCTCTCCAGTTGTTTGGTTTCCTTCTCTGCTGTCAGTCTTTCCTGTCTTTCCTCCTTCTCACGTGTGGCCTGAAGTTGTCTTTCCTCTTTGTCACGTTTCTGTTGTTCACTGAACTCAAGCTTTGCCCAATTTCGAAGCTCAGCACCAGTTAGACCAGTCTTCTCGCCCATTTCAATGAAATATTGCAGCGTAGACATCTTGTCCTATTGTCCTACCTGTAAAATGAGCTATCATGGCTGAAATAAATATGGACGTAGGCAAGAGAAGAAAAAAAATCGACAAAATTGTGATAATATCTCAAATCACCATCAATCAAATAGTAAAGTAAGTGGTGTATCACCGTTGAGCAAACACGAACTCAATCAACTCTGTAGTGTAAATTCGAACACAACAAAAGAATCAACCAAATATATCTATAATGAACGAAACAGATCTAAATTATAAAATAAATATGAAGAAATATGTCTAATATACAATATGTGTGACGCAAGACAACTAATACTCATAAGAGATGATCGACGACTGACGTAAATACATATTACTGTTTACAAACGATAACAAAATTTTATCCCCATTTTTGACGGATAATGTTCCTACTATACTACTAACGTAAAGACGAGACTATAATATTGTGGTGACGCCCGCAAGATCAAATTCAAACAAAATTAATTCGTAATGACCTGGCGCCTGTCAACCCACAAATCCCTTCATGAACTAATCAAGATATCAGATATCATTAGCTCATCAAGGCCCTTCTAACCACTCGCAAATAAAATAAATAGCCTTATTATGAGTCAACATAACATCAATCAACAATGAATAAAAATTACTGGCCTTTTTCCGGCTCTCTTATACATAGTAGAGTTCCTGTCGTTCAAAAATTTTTTGACATAGAATTGTGTCGATCAGTTCAATGTGAAATTGATCCGTGGTCACCACTCGAGTGGTTTGTTGATTTATTACAGAGAAGCTGTGTCCACAATAGACTGTTGCTCCTGGCTTGAACGATAGTACAATTAACTTGTACTTTCACCCTGGACTAAGGAAGTCCGTAACCAACCCATAACACGTAGTTGGCTGTAGTGTAACGACGACGTTTGAATTTTTACTGCAGCCTTATTGTGATACGTTTAGGCTGCTGTCGGTATCCGAATGAATGATGCCCACAGTGAAATCAGTAGATCTGCTTGCATCCGGTTCTGGTACCTAAAGTCCAATGTGTGACCGATTCGACTGTGTCTGGTATCACGATGAAAAAAATAGTAATTGTCAATCCGTAAAACGTTCCGATGTGTAACCGCTGAAGTGTAAAGTGAGTAGCCTCCTGACGTGTGTAGTGTATCCGTGTACAGTCAATCAGTGTCCAACCGTTACCGTTGTCCGTAGATGTCGACGTAATGAGTTAATGTTTGTATCGTCGTTTCTTCCTTAATATAGCGTCGTGGACAGTATGTTTCAAATGGTGCGCGTATAATGTGTAGTGTTGACGATAAAGAATGCGATATTCCGTGAAGAAACTTCGTGTCGTTGATATTGCAAGAGACGTGTCAATCCACAATCATGAAATGGTGTCGTTAGACGAACGAAGTGTTACTTCCATGTCCGTAAATGAGCTCAATGGTGTCCTAGTGAGGATCGCTAACATTGGAACAATGTCAATAAATAACTGAGTCATTTGCTACAGCGGTGCAATGTGTAACATCGATAAGTGTCTTTATATGTTCCTGATAATGGCATCGTAAATGTGTAGAAGTTGGTGAAGTCGTATAAATGCCGTGTGGAGGTAAGTGTCCTGTTGTCTGTGTATCTATATGTGGCGTTGTCTTAATGACCTGGTATCAGCGTGGTAGTGTAGGACTAAATGCAATAAGTCCCGACGTAATATATCGTGTGCAGAGTTCCACTGAATGTCCCACCCACCTATATTTCCTTCAGACTCTTGGTGGAGGGAAGTGTAGGTACTCCCGATAATGTATAATGTACCTTCATAGTAACATCCGATATAAATAAATGTCCCCAGAAGAATAATGAACGTTCCTTGTGTCGATAGTGTAAATTTGGCAGAGTGTCGGCAGCCAATAATAATAATATTATGGAGGTATCATTCTTCTCGCCAAGTGTATCTTGATTGTGTGGTATATTACTGTTCAAGCGTTGTGCAGTGCTGTGTCAACTGCTTGTCTAGTCTGTGTAAGGAATCTGTGTCAACTATGTCTAATTCCAAGACATATCTAGTTCCGTCCTGGGTACAAATTTGGTACTAGTAAGTGTAGTATGTCTCCTGATAGCGGACATCGACACTGATAATGTGTTCCATTGTCATTTAGATATGTGGAATAGTACAGGTTTAATCTCTTAAGTTGTGTGTGGCGAATGACATCCACTTAATATCGACAAATATTAAATACTTGCAGTCTGTAACTGATCTTTACACGAGCTGCAATTTCGGCTTCCGCTGAGTTTAGGATGGTGCGCGTCGTTTGCACTTTAACTTGACGTGCAATTATTTATCTTTAAAACGACAGTCCCTTTCCATAAATAACTCGGAAAGTTAATATAATGTTTTACTTTGCGTACAAACGATAATGTGCAATGTACACTATATCGGTTTTCTCTAGCAGCGTAATAAAGCTTATTTTAACTCAGCCGCCATGTTGTCGCATTGTGTCTACTCCTGATGTCATATCGTGCTAAGGAATTTATCATCGTGGCGCGCATTCTTTATATATTTACTTCTGATATGGCGGGAATCAATCGTCGCTTGTTTGCATTACACCATTGTTTCCTCGGATCGAAGTCCCCACGTGTCTCAACATGCTTACAACCGCCAAAGCGTTAGAACTCGAACTAGAGAACAATATGTAATAAAGTCGCTCATCTTGAAGACACTGTTTCAATTCGAGATAAATCCTTTAATTTCAGATTTCTCTTCCAGAAAATAGATACTACACTGTTGTACAATGTAACGGGCCCATGAAACTGGGACGGGACGTTACAATTTAATACAAACCCAGTGGGTCATAATCTTCTGTAATTGCTCAGTCTCTCCGTGACTATCGCGAATCATTACCAAACTCGTCGTCTATAATTTATACATGTCCCGGTCCACGGTGTTATGAATGCTATATACACAGGCGATCTCTTCTGTCAGTAAATATGAATTGCTTAAATGATCAAACCTTTTATCACGAAACTCCACGGAAAACACAGCTGACTTTATCCTTTCTCGAAGCGACCTCTGTTGCTGTCTTGACGATGCTTACGTCGTCCTTAGTTTTCCCTAGTGGTCAAGTCATTCTATTGTTAGACTGGGAATCTCCTATCCCATTATGTGGTGCGTGTGAGCGTGACCACTATGTGGCAAAGCATACACAGAAGGAGAGTGCCCGTTTTGTTTTCTTTCTTTTTTGCGCTCCCTCGCTATGAACTCAAACGTAGTCCATACACACTACTTCTAGTTGTGCTGGACTGAATTTTGCGTGTGGATTAGCTTTACCCATTAACAGTGTCCCTCGCCACCAGGTGAATCCACTCCGATTTCAGAGGTACTTGTAATTAACGTCCTAGATTTAACGACGACAGGTCAAAATTTTAGTCCGACTGTCCGGTGTAGGGGTTGAACCCCTTGCCTCGGCATCAGTACCCGGATGTTTAAGAAGACACGTTCTTATCAACTCGACTATGCTGTCCTACAGGAGAGTGCCCGTGTATGGGCTTCATATATCGAGATTCCCATGGACTCTGTAATCCCGTCTGTCCATCATTTACATGACCGCTCTCTTCTTCTCCTTCTCAATGGTCTCTAAAATTATGAGTCTACCACCATATATCTAACGCTCTTAAGGCATGTAAAAGTTGCCATCACTTACTTACTATATGTTTAGCATGTAAAAGTTACCATCACTTACTATACGTTTAGCATGTAAAAGTTACCACCACTTACTTACTATACGTTTAGCATGTAAAAGTTACCATCACTTACTTACTATACGTTTAGCATGTAAAAGTTACCATCACTTACTTACTATACGTTTAGCATGTAAAAGTTACCATCACTTACTTACTATACGTTTAGCATGTAACAGTTACCATCACTTACTTACTATACGTTTAGCATGTAACAGTTACCATCACTTCCTTACTATACGTTTAGCATGTAAAAGTTACCATCACTTACTTACTATACGTTTAGCATGTAAAAGTTACCATCACTTACTTACTATACGTTTAACATGTACAAGTTACCATCACTTACTTACTAAACGTTTAACATGTAAAAGTTACCATCACTTACTTACTAAACGTTTAACATGTAAAAGTTACCATCACTTACTATCTAAACGTTTAACATGTAAAAGTTACCATCACTTACTTACTATACGTTTAGCTTGTAAAAGTTACCATCACTTACTTACTATACGTTTCATTGGAGCGGTGGCAGAGTTGTTAGTGCACTCGTCCGTCAAAGCAGTCGGTCGGTTCCAGTCTCCAGAGAAGCAGGATTCCTTTTCCATATCAGTACATGTGTTATGAGTATCAAAAAATGTTCATAATTTTCTTTGGGAATCGACCGGTATGCAAGGATGGCGGGGAAGGTAACTGTCCACCTCACCTTATATATCGTGCCATAGAGGGCGAAATTATAACACTTCTTACACCAATAGAAGTGTGTGGTATGAAAATATCTTTAGTTTACTTTAGTCGACGGATCAACATCACGGCACACGGGTGTAACCCATAAGTGCTCCGTTCTACTCCTAACTCAATTCTGAATCCGGATGATCTCAGCTCAGTGTACGAACTCCGTAGCACCGGCGAGGATCCTCAAATATACTCTGAGTAGATTTTAACTCGAAATTTTGCCCGGGCAGGGCCGTTATGCTACTCTTTTTCGATTTCCAACTGCCAAGGGATTTTTTACTCGCGCAACAATACACACGGGCGTCCTATCTCACGACGCAGAGACCAGGGGGAAGTTTGTTACTAAAAGTCCACGTAAAAAAATCCCGGCCCTCACCGAGGCTTGAACTCGGGACCTCCAGCACTCGAGGCGGACACCATACCTCGAGACCACTCAGCACCCCGAAAATATCTTACCCTTGTTGATGATTAATTTCACCGAATGTCCATTTACAGAGGACAGAGGGAATAACAGAGTCCATGGATATCTCGATATATGAAGCCCATAAACGGGTACTCTCCCGCTGTTTATGCTCCACCTCGACACCGCAAGGCACAAGAGGAACAAGATGAGATGATGATGAGTAGAGCTAAATTGAGATAAGGTGAATTGGAAACAAATAGGTATATTAAGCTCCTGCGAGAAGAAACATAAGGTGACATGAGATGAGATGACATGAGATGAGATGAGTTAGTTGAGATGAGATGAGATTGGACGAGATGACTTCATTCACTCCATGGTCCATAACTATTTGTTTTTAAAGTTGCATATACCTTACATCATGGCTTGAGGAAAAGTGCTTAGAAATTGAAAAACAACACAACAGTCAAAATACCAAATTAGTGCACACAAAAATTCAGGAACTTACTAATAAAAGAACAAGTACATCAACAGGCTGTCTAAAAACTAAAGATGGCAAAATCATAATAGAAAAAGATCAGATTCTACATGTATGGACAGATTATGTGAAAGACCTGTATAATGATAACTGAGAGGAACAGTATGCTATTAGATTTAATAAAGACCAGAAATATTAAAGATGGAGGTTCAAAATGTTCTTAAGCATATGAAAGCTGGCAAGGCCCCCGGTGCAGATAACATCACAACAGAAATGATTAAAGCTTTAGAAGAATTTGGACTAGAGCAAGTCACTAGACTGCTGAACACATTATATGATACTGGAGATATACCTTCTGAATTATGTAATTCTGTATTTATTGCAATCCCAAAGAAATCAGGAACCTTAGAATGTGATCAACATAGAACAATTAGTATAATGAGTCACATCACAAAGATTTTGTTACGAATTATCATGCAAAGAGTGAGGAAGAAAATACAACTTGAAATAGGGGAAGAACAATGTGGGTTTGTAGAAAGAAAGGGTACAGTAAATGCTGTGTATATGCTGCGAACAGTTATTGAACGTGCTTTAGAAGTAAACAAGGATATACATCTTTGCTTTATTGACTACACAAAGGCTTTTGATAGAGTTAGACATGTCAACATTGTGGATATGCTTGCAGATCTACAAATTGATGGGAAAGACATTAGACTTATAAAAAACATATATTGGAAACAACAAGCTGCCATAAGGATTGATAATGAAGTAGGACAATATCAACCTATTAATAGAGGTGTTAGGCAAGGATGTGTAATGTCTCCAGATCTTTTTTCCCTATACAGTGAAAATATTTTCAGAAATGTAGAGGATATAAATGGAATCATCATTGAAGGACGAAACATAAATAACATTAGATATGCAGATGATACAGTATTGATTGCAGAAAATGCACAGGATCTGCAACAATTAGTAGACGCTGTTTTTGTACACAGTGAGCGGCTGGGGTTGGAATTAAATTGTAGGAAGACACAGGTTATGATCGTCACTAGGAAGAACGAAGTACCACAATGTAATATACAAGTAAATGGGAATATTCTTCAACAAGTGAATCGGTTCAATTATCTCGGAACAGTCATAACATCTGATGGCAGATGCCTTGAAGAGATTAGAACAAGAATTGCCATTGCGAAAGTAGCCTTTAACAAGATGAAAAACATTCTGACCAATAAAATGATGTCAATTGAAACGAGAAAAAAGAGTGTTGAGGGGATACATAGAGCCTGTTCTTTCGTATGGATGTGAAACTTGGACAATGTGCAGTCAAGCTGAAAAACATCTGATGGCTGCAGAAATGTGGTTTCTGAGGAAAATGCAAAGAATACCATGGACAGATAGAAAAACCAATGACCAAGTACTACAAGAGACAAATGAAAATCGTAGATTGATTAGAGAAATTAGACGTAGACTGTCAAAATTTTTGGACATGTTATGAGAAGAAATGGACTGGAGAACTTAGTGACAGCTGGCAAGATCGAAGGGAACAGACCAAGAGGAAGACCGAGAGGAAAATACCTGGATGGCTACGCCACATGGCATGGACGAGACAGGAACACTGAGCTGATCCACGACTCTGGTGATCGAGTGAAATGGCGAATCATGACCGTCCACGCTTTCGGGCATGGCACATGATTGATTGATTGATACCTTACAGGACATTGCAGTCAACACCAGCATTTTTCAGCTGTTGTTGATGTTCTTGGCAAGATTACGCTCAGTAGTTTGCCATTGCTTTCTGAGGGATCGGCTCACATACCCCGTAATTAACTAACGCAACGCGATCCGCTGCTGTGTTCCTCACAAACAGGATTATGGGAAAAAAAAGTCGTTAATCGCTTCGCCGGGAGACCGGCCATAATCAAAAAGTACAAAGTTGACAGTAGCTGGGGTGGCATGGCGGTTAGTACCTGAATTGGACACCGTTCAGAAAAGCACATCTTTGTGTTATTCCTGTGTATATATTTCTTATTGTTTCTGGTTTCCTGTTGTTTTTGTTATTGTTGTTCCGTTGATAAAAATTTCAGTCGAAACGTTCACCTGTGTGTGAGTGTGTATGTGAATGTGTGTGAGTGTGTATGTATGTGTGTGAGTGTGTATGTGAATGTGTGTGAGTGTGTATGTATGTGTGTGAGTGTGTATGTGAATGTGTGTGTGTGTGTGAGTGTAAATGTGTATGTGTGAGTGTATGTGTAGGTGTGAGTGTGTATGTGTGTGTGAATGTGTATCTGAGAATGAGTGAGTATATGTATGTGTCTGTGTGTGTGAGTGTGTAAGTTTGAGTGTGTGTGAATGAGTGAGTGTGTGTGTATGTCTGTATGTGTATGTATCTATGTGTGAGTGTGTGTAAATGAGTGAGTGTGTGTTTTTGTCTGTATGTGTGAGTGTGTTTGTGTGAGTGAGTGAGTGTGAGAGTGTATCTGTGAATGAGTGAGCGTGTGTATGTGTCTGTATGTGTGAGCGTGTTTGTGTAAGTGTGTACCTGTGAATGAGTGTGTGTGTGTGTGTGTGTGTGTGTGTGTGTTTGTGTCTGTATGTGTGAGTATATTTGTGTGAGTGAGTGAGTGAGTGTGAGAGTGTATCTGTGAATGTGTGAGCGTGTGTATGTGTCTGTATGTGTGAGCGTGTTTGTGTAAGTGTGTACCTGTGAGTGAGTGTGTGTGTATGTGTGTGAGAGTTGTGTGCGTATGCGCGTGCGTGTGTGCGTGTTGCCAACCGTCGAACTTCTCTATCATATTTTATGCTTTTATGGGATTCTCTTTAAAAATAATGTGTAAGGAAGCCAACCAGGTGAAATTCTAACAACATGTAATGGCGATTGAAGGACACGACAACCCCTCCCCAGAGAGCTGCTCTCCCACACCCAGTCCACGCCCAGCTCTTTAATCTTGCCGGATTCTTCAATCATGGCCTACTTTGTTTAATTACAGACAGCAGCACGCCATTGGGCTAATGGCAGGGGAAGGTGGGTCATTCCCTACGCCGGTCATTTGGCAGGGGAAGGTGGGTCATTCCCTACACCGGTCAGTTGTACTTAAGCGTTGACTGCTCGTTCAGAAAGCGATAACAAATACACCAGAAGCATCATGTGCCATGTCAATTAGCGTGGGCGGTCATGTTTCACCATCTCACGTGATCACCAGAGTCGTGGATCAGCTTATATACTTTTCTCGGTTATGCCATGTAGCCAAGCCATCTAGATATTTATTTTTCTGCCCGAAGAAGAAGAAGAAGAAGAAGAAGAAGAAGAAGAAGAAGAAGAAGAAGAAGAAGAAGAAGCAGAAGAAGAAGAAGAAGAAGGAGGAGGAGGAGGAGGAGGACGAGGATGAGGAGGAGGAGCTGGAGGATGAGGAGGAGGAACAGCAGAAGAAGAAGAAGAAGAAGAAGAAGAAGAAGAAGAAGAAGAAGAAGAAGAAGAAGAAGAAGAAGAAGAAGAAGAAGAAGAAGAAGAAGAAGAAGAAGGAGGAGGAGGAGAAGGAGGAGGAGGACGAGGAGGAGGAGAAGGAGCTGGAGGATGAGGAGGAGGAACAGCAGAAGAAGAAGAAGAAGAAGAAGAAGAAGAAGAAGAAGAAGAAGAAGAAGAAGAAGAAGAAGAAGAAGAAGAAGATGAAGAAGAAGAAGAAGAAGAAGAAGAAGAAGAAGAAGAAGAAGAAGAAGAAGAAGAAGAAGAAGAAGAAGAAGAAGAAGAAGAAGAAGAAGAAGAACAACAACAACAACAACAACAAGCCGCTTAATTCCCTGTCTACTCTAAGAGCAGAACATCAGTGCCAATAAAACCATCACACCTGGTACAGCTATTACATATTCCCATACAGTTACTCCGCTAAACAATTGTTATCCCCTTAAAAGCAATAGTAAACAGTGGTGGAATTGCCTCATTGCACGCTACATGTCAATAGAACATGAGCACTGGAGACCGACGCTGCACACACGGAACGGCATCGAACCAGCCTCAGGTTAGTCGAAGCTCCTGCACGCATCGATAAATGACGAACAGCACCCTCTTTCGCCAGCACTCAAGGCACAGACTTGGAGTTATGAATTCGCTCGCTCCAGAATTCGTCAACTGAGAGTACGCAACGAGTGTCGGCGATTACACAAGAGAAGAATTAGAAACTTTTGTGTCAGTTTCAGAACGGTGAACTTCGATTGTGTAGTTTCTGGATTTATTTACAAGTGTAAAAGTACTTACAATTACTTTAATATCTTTTACAAGGCGTATCACTCAACCTCAGCATTTATTGCCAATTTGTGATTTACTAGGAAATGTCAATTCAGTATTTTGTCATTTATTTCTGAACGCCCGACGCCTCATACTATCGGAATCAACGCAGAGCGGCCCGTCTCCACATCGCCCGTAGGTGATCACGAACCCTCAACTATATATAATGGGGAACAACGAACTGCGCTTCTTGCTATTCCCTAGACCACAGAGCCGGTTAGTTAGGCTTATTGCTTATCCTTTACAGGACGTCGCAGTCAACCCCAGCATTTTTGGGCTGTTTGTGATATGTTGGCAAGACGTTCAATAGTTTGCCATTGCTTTCAGAACGACCAGCACCCATACCACGTTATAAACAAACCCAACGTAAGGTGGTCTGCTACCAAATCGCCCGCAGTTGTGTTTCGAACGGGGTATGCGGGATTACGAACTGCGCCCGTAACTCTTTGCCACAGAGCCGGTTAACCTATAGAATGACGCTTCCTGTACTTTTATGAGCCGTGCACCTATCACCACGGTAGTCACGTGTTGGAATCTCTATTCAGGCGGGGATTGTTTTATTTTTTAAATTTTAAATTGACCTCGGATAGCGTCGCGCTGGTTACTTACGGAGGTATGTGAGCCGGTCGTTCAGAAAGCAATGGCAAACCACAGAACGTAAAAACTTGCCAAGACATCAACAGCAGCTGAAAAATGCTGGTGTTGACTGCAATATCCTGTAAGGATATGCGGAATAAAAAATTGACCTCGAATTCCAAGGTAGATCTAATCTAAAATGTACACCAGTAAACGTTATGGGAAGTAATGGGACCACATCACCCGTTGAGTGTCGGCTGTCCTATACAACATTGGGTGAACACCTTATATCCATAGTCTCAAAACTGGACAAAGAGTTCTTCACTGGCCTACTAACCTACTTAGTTACCTGTATGAGTGACGATCCATACCTGTGAAATTAGTTCTCATGCTGTATAATTGTGATATACAACTGTATAATTGTGATATACAACTGTATAACTGTGGTATACACCTGCGTAGAACAAACTAAAACGTTAGTGAATGTTAGTGAACTCATTTATTCACTCCCCTGGAAGCTAACCCCGGTCAACAAACGTCCGCAGAAGTCGGATGTGTTGGCCTACAGGCGCAAGAAGACAGGCACAATTACGTCTTTAAAAAAACCCATTCCGGATGAACGCAGAAGAAGAAGATTTATTCACTTGGGATTTAGTTCCCGTTTTGTTCTAACTAAAGTTATAGGAACTTGTTATAGACACATAATATATAACTGCGTAATAGAACTAACTAACGTTATAGGAACTTGTTAAAAAACATAATATATGTACTGTCTATTATAACTAACTACAGTTATAGAAGCCTGTTAAAGAAACACAATATAAGTAATTTTTACTATAACTAACTTAAGTTATAGGAACCTGCTAAAGAAAAACATAACATGTAACCGTGTACTATAACTAACTATAGTTATAGGATCCTGTTAAAGAAATATAATATAAGTACTGTCTTCTATAACTAACTAAAGTTACAGGAACTTGCAAAAGAAAAACATAATATAAGTACTGTTTACTATAACTAACTAAAGTTATAGGGACTTGTTTAAGAAATAGATAATATGCTAACAAGCATTATTAATGTATTCAATTCATTTAATATATCACTCTGCAGTATGCACCTGACGAGATGCAGCGAAATATGCCAGGCAATAAATAGTCCAACATATTGTTTGCGGCTTCTGCGATTAACAGAACTAACGTAACCGATGGACAAATATTAGTGAACCGATTTTCAAATATGAATTAACTTACGTTACAGAACTAACTAAAGTTATAGGAATTTGTTAAATAAACATTATGTATCTCATCTCATCTCATCTCATCATGTTCCTCTTGTACCTTGCGGTGTCGAGGTGAAGTATAAACAGCAGGAGAGGCCCGATTATGGGCTTCATATATCTATATTCCCATGGACTCTGCTATTCCCTCCGTCCAACGTTTACGTGGACGGCCTTTTCCTCTGATTCCATTATGTATAACAGTGTTAATAAACTAACTACAACGATAGGAGAATGTTACTGACCTCAGCATTTCAAATGTGAGTTAGTTTACATTATAGAACTAACTACTGTTGTGGGAAATGTTAGAGCATTGGGTCTCAACCAGTGGGGAATTGTAGGGTTTCCAGGGGGGGGGGGGGGGAATTAAGATTATTTCAAGATCGCGTTAATACAAGACCTGATTACTTGATATTGCTTTTCCTTCCATACTTTACGGTTCTGTACTTCTCGCCCTTCTGAAATTCGTTTTATAACGTAAGCAGACCGGCAAATCACGTTTTATGAAGACGTCTAGACTTGTTCTAGTATGTGTTATTAAATTAAGCTTCCATTTTTACGTTTACTGACTGTGTAGGTGAGGCGTGAGGGGGGGGGATTTATAGAGGGGAAATATGAGAGGGGGGAATGACATTCGGAACATATGGTGAAGGGGTGCATGGCCAAAAAAGGATGAGAACTACTGTGTTAGAGAAATATAGTATACAACTTTGTAATGGAACTAACACTTTAGAACAATATTATATAATTACATAATGCTGTGGAACAATATTATAGGAGAATATTATAGACATAACAAAAGCTAAAAACTATATTATAGAACAACAGAAGACTATAGAACAACAGAATTGAACTAGCTGTAGGTGTAGAACAATATTACGTAACTAACTAATGCTGTCTAACAATATTATAGAACCAACATACGCTGTATAACAATATTATGTTACTAAGTGAAGCTATAGAACAATAGCAGAAAACTAACTAAAAAACTAGAACAGTGCAATATAAACCAAATGATAAAACTGCAAGTAGTTATATATGATGCCTACTAGCCCCAAAGAGAAGGAGCTAAAGGAGCGCTCCTTCAGGAGCTGAAGGAGCCTGAAGGAGCGGGTCGTGAAGGAGCGCGAAGGCGTCTGAAGGAGCGGGTTATGTCTGCTCCTTCTGTGGTGTGATATTGACTCCTTCTAACACCTGCCTAGTTGTGTCTTTGGCTTGTTAACCTCGGTATTTTTTGGCGGGTAAATTTTTTTAAAAAGAAAAAAAGTCTGATCTAATGGGTGATGGGTCTCATCATGTGTGTATGTGGCCAGGGTGGAAGGAGCCGGCGTAAATAGTAAGCGCAAAGAAGGTGGTGGTGTCCCCCATGTAGTTGTCACTTGACCGGTCAGCACCCGAGTGACCACGAGTCCGATCATCGGTGTAACGAGTAATGGGGTATCTACTGGTGCTAACAACGGACAACCGACTGAGTCCTTAAAATGTCAAAACTTACAAACCACACAGATGTACATGCACAATCTGGTACAAAAAATCAATACTAATTCTCGTAACAACTAATCCAGTGGCTTATCGTCGTCGTAATGAACTAGGTGGGATTATTAATAATGCTATATATAAACCGGGCGGGGTGGTCAGGGGCGAGCGCGGGCGACGAACGCGGGGGCGACCACGACCGGGTGGTCGCGTGGGCGCGGGTTCGAACCCTCGAGCCGCTCCGGGTGTCATATGAAAGTTGTAATAAGTAAAAAGGTAAATAATTCCAATGTATGAGCTATAGTGGTTCGTAGTGGTTTATACATTATCATCATATAAATTACACCGCTTCAAATGAAAACCTTAGCAAAGAAAAGATGGCCGAAGTAAAGGTTGTGGTGGGCGTGGCTTAGTGTTATACATTGTTACGGAGTGGGTGAGTGAAAGCGTAGCTAGGTAAGTGCTTCCAAATACTTTCTCCATACGGTATCAGATCGTTAATGAAACAAGTAAAGATGGCAGTCGGTGTCCTCCGTAGGTGCCGGGTTCGAGTCCCAGTTGGGGAGGTCGAGCAGGGTAGAAGAAATATTGATAATGTTTTTGTTACTTAGTTGTGATGGCGATAGCTGGTGGTAGTAACAGGCTATGTGTAGCAAAGGAGAGGTGGTGTGTTGGTTGAAGTTTTAGGTGGTACCCCAGACAAGATGACAGGTTCGAATCTCGGTGCTGTGCCACTGGTAAGGGTAATAGGCGTCAGCGTATGGGGTGTCTAGCTGGTCATACGGGTTATGATTAGGGACAGTCTGTCTCTCCGTGTCGCTGTATCCACAAGTCCAAGGGAAAAACAGGCATCCGACTTCACAGCTTAACTTAACATAACAAATTGGAGAACATAAGATACCCATACACGTCGCCAGCTGTTACAAAACCAATAATAGCCAGCTGTATATATGACTAATCCTGGGGGGCTTATCGCCGTGGATAGAAAGGGGTTGGGAAAGCAATAATACTCGTCAAATCTTCGGGGAGGGGTTTATAACATAGGTCGTCTAAGCCCAAGGTATATCTCCTGTAATATAAGGTGGTCGGAAAACCAATATCACTAGCCTCGATTCGTCTAATAATCGCGACCAGTGGCTTAAAGACTTAACCGTTATTGCAGACGCAGCTGTGTGCAGACTAATCTACCAGGTCACGTGGTCTAGGCCATATCGACAAAAACGGGGTATAAATGTTAAGGAATAGACGCTGTACGAAGCACTCTCTACCAGCTCTCTGATCCTGATACCTCAAGGGAAACTGACAGAACAACCTTTGCAGTCGGTGAGTATGATGTCTCGTAGATAAACACTGCGCATGTGTGTGCACGTGTATGTCTGTATATATATATCTATATAGGTATGTATGTGTGTGTGTGTGTGTGTGTGTGTGTGTAAGTGTGTGTTTATGTCTATGTGTGCGTGTGTACATGTGAATACGTGTAACGATGGTAGATATAACCAAAGGTAATAGAGCGTGGGCTACTCTAGTGATATGAAGATAACAAAAGAACCTCTCTCTTTCATATGGACACGGCCGTTGTGATCATCCTGTACTAAGGTGCTGTTTTGCTGTTATACTCAAGTTGGGTCTATTTACCCTCGACCAGTTAACTTCACTCAGTCATATCATGTGGAGTTTCATATTCAATGTTAACAAACATGAGCCGGCAGTGTGAGTTCTTCACCTTCAAATATAATTTCTAGACCAACCAATGTGTCAAACTATACTGACTTTGTCTTTTTTTTCACGTTAGATCTAATATGTCTTCACTTCATATTGCCACAAATATTAACTTTATATACGTCACTGTGCTCATGGAGACTCAGTATGGTATCATTCATAGATCATAAAATACCTTCACAATTAAAAAAGTATTGCTGGTCACTAAAAGTTTTCTTGTTCTTGTTGTTTTTCCAGGTGTACGTTGTCAACGTGTTGAAAGAACCCATATTCTTGAATTCAATCTACTATAAAAATTCAAAAGGAGGGCTGACAATATAAAGACCTTGTACCGAATTACTACTATCAACCTACAAACCTCAACTTTTACGATATTGTCAACCAGAATTATGTCGACTCAGCAAAAAGAAATCCACTTATGTGTCACATGTGGGAAAAGTTTCACAGAAAAACGCAGTCTGCTTCGGCACATTCGCACAGTTCACAGCACTGAAACTCACGCATGCCACCTATGTGGCAAGCTATTCAACAGAAAAGACAACCTAAAACGACACAGACGAACATACCACCAGACACACACTTCAGCAACAACTATGGACACTAAACCTTCAAACCCTGAACCCAGTCTACCATCACTTTCATCACGCAAAAGGAGGACACCCTCGAACGCATATACCAATAAAAAACGTAGACACACTACTGATCAAATGGTAGCAAAGGAAGCGGACACCCAACAAACATATAGGGACAACTGGACAGCCCTTAGGACTTACTGCAAGGCGCTGTCGATCATGTTACCCAAGCATATAGTGGTATTATAAGAAAGCGCCGACCAACACCACCTAGTGAGCATAGTAAATGTATAAACCTAACAATTTTACCTCCTCGGTCTTACTAAGAAGTAGTATTCTGATATATTTGTATGATAGCTCTGAGTCACCCCAACTAATGTGCATGTCTTCATTCTGGCGTGGATCTGTTTAGCGTGCCTCCTATGCAAACGATGACAGAAGAGGGTTAGTGTGTGGAGATACACCGGCTCACGGCTCTAGGAGCACCTGTGAGGATCTAGCGTCATGTCGTCTGCAGGCTGTACTACAATAACATTTCAACAAAGATGAAATAATCACGCTAAGCCACAGTAGTATCGCGGAGTGCCCCTTCAACTATAATCGCCAACACGAAAACTCGGAATCATCTCCAACCAACAGAGAGTGTTAACCACCACAGACAACCTTATCTTTCAGTAAATCCACACTGGTCGATGGGTAGTAAGCAGCTACCTATAAAGAAAGAGAGGCAATATAATTACAGATAGGTCGTCAATAACTGAATAAGTCTCAATATGAAGAAGCTTAGGGTGGATGTGAGGAGTCTTTTTATATAAATATACATAGGTGTTGTTATTTCTTCGCAGGTTGTATCCCATAGGGGTGGCTACAGAGTGGTATATCCATCGAAGGAACATCACTGGCGCAAACACCCCAGGCCACCACTGATGTCACTAGTGGTAAATCGCTGTGTCCTAGTGCGAAAAGAGTGAATAGCATTGCACAAGCTACCACAGTATTTGACCAAACACAATTGTCTGTCGCCCTAACAACCATTTGTATGATCCTAGTGTGACGTCAACAATCTGCTCAAGACCTTGTTATTATTCGTGAAGAACAGACTAAGCAATCTTTATAAGTTCGGTGACACTGGTGTCAATTCCACAAGAAAAAACATGTCTACGCAACCAACAGAACTTCATCTGACTGCCATAAGACCGGTTGTCACTAAACAATATACACTGAACAAAGAAAGAGTGGTCAAAAACAATATCAACAGAGATGCACACCCGACTGGTTTACTCGTTAAACGGACTAACTCAGGTCAATGTGTTACTATAACATTCGACAGTACAAGTCACTATCAGTCGTTTCGAACCCGTATGTTTAGTTATTACAAGCACCAGTGCATTGAATCCAGACAAGACCTGAACGGGGTACCTGTGGAAGACCTGTTTTCAACACCCCTGGTTAAGATACATATGTATCACACGAAGATGAAACTTTTCGCCCAGGGAAAGATTGACAATATTAATTCTTGGTTAAAAATAGACTTTATCGAACTTGGAAACTTCGATACAGACGAATAGACACACAAAGCAACCTTCCTGGGTCAAAAAGGAGAAGAAACCCACAATAAGGCACAAATTCCAAGTTAGTATATTTGAGACTATAAGCCTGTATTTCCACAACTAATCAAAAATAGACAAAACTTTGACGCTTTTATCAAAACAGTACACGAACACGACGTTCTTACCTACGCTATGCAACAACGTCCAAATACCAAATACACTACAGAGATGATTCCAGCTATATGTTTTTATCTCTATCATATCCCAGAATTCCGACTTGTTTAATAAATAACCATCCTTTTATGACCCACGTTAGGCATCACTGTGCATGATCATACTAGTTATAACATCCCATATTTAGCCAACCATTTTGTATACTGACATTATGCTTGCTCATTTTTTGTAAAATTTACTGGAAATATTGTAAAATAAACAGTTTTATGTATTATAAGTGCGTTCACATGTTTGTTTTTAGTGTTGACGGTACATATGGGTGTCATGTGGTGAGCGGTTGTTACATGTTGATGGCCAGGTAAAGAAATATCGCAACCAAACTTATAAAAATTAGGAAAATTTGTTAACCTAATGAGAAAAATATTGACCAAGTAAAGAAAAATTTACACAAAATTTACACAAATTAGGAAAATGTTACCCATATTAGGAAAAATATTGGCCAACGTATGAAATATCTCGACCAAATTTACAAAGAGTAGGAAAACATGTCGACCAAAGTAGGAAAATTGTTCGTCAAATGTGAAAAATATTGGGCAAGTAGGAAATCATGTTAACCAAAGGTGAAAACTATTGACCAAGTAAAGAAACTTCTCGTCCAAACTCATAAAAAGTAGGAAAATTTGTTAGCCAAATGGGAAAATGGTGGCCAAATACAGAAATATCTCGACCAAACTAATAAACATTAGGAAAATGTGCTAGCCAAAGGTGAAAAATATTGGTCAAGTAAAGAAATATCTCAGCCGATTTATAACAAGTAAGAAAACATGCTAGTAAAATCAAGAAATATGTCGACCGAAGTAATACAATAGGCAAAACGATGGACAAACTTATAAAGATGTCGACCGTTATAAAAATATGTGTTACCCAAATTAGGAAAAATATTGCCCAAGTGAAGAAATATCTCAACCATACTTATGAAAAGGAGGAAAATGTGTTAACCAAATGGGAAAAATATTGGCGAAGTGAAGAAATATCTCATCCATTCTTATAAAAATTAGGAAAATGTGTTAATCTAAGGAGAAAAAATATTGACCAAGTAAAGACAAATTTACACCAAACTTATGAAAAGTAGGAAAATTTGTTAACCAAAGGGGAATAAATATAGGCTAAACTATGAAATATGTTGACCCAAGTAAGAAAATATGTTAGCCAAATGGGGGAAAATGTTGGTCAAAACATGAAACATCTTAACCAAACTTATAAATATCTCGTGTAAACTTTTAAATAAGTAGGGGGGAAAAATATTGCTTCTGTAGTTATGTCAAAAGTATCTTGAACTTTTATCTGAACAGACATTTCACAAGACATTATAATCAACGTCAACACTTTCCCTCTTTTACATTACCGAAAGTTTCAACTTATCAGTCCAGAGTATCCACTAAAGAAGCACTTATGCATACTAATCACCCAGCTCTTCACACTCTTGGTTTTTTTTTTTTCTTTTCTAACACAATGTGTCTCTGTCTTTCATAGATAACTTCACAACTTTTCCATGTCACATCACCAAGATACTCCAAACCTTCGTTGCACATGAGTTCTAATGAAACATTCATAACAACATTTATGGCAATGCAATCTGTGGCTCCACCTAGGATAGTTTCAATATCATCTGAGTATTCATCAGCAAAGAGCTACTTACCCATGGCTGATATCTTCAACTTTCTATACCACAATGTCTGCTACACTAACCTTCCATTGTTTCATCTTTCAACAATACAAAGGGTGGTCTCGAAGTTTAGCTAACATAACATTTTGTACTTTGTCCACATCTATCACACTTTGTCATTTCACAGCTGCAATAGCAGCAAATCAGCAACCAACCAACGCTGTCTGTTATGAAGTCGACCTTTCTTAAAGCCACGTCTGTCTTAATGAGCCATTGAATACCCTCTACCAGATCTTATAACCGACTTTCAACGTTTCATACCAAATAACATTAACACTCTCTTTGATTACAGAACAACCGATTTTCTGCTGACTAGGCAGGTTTCCCAATCTAATGGAGATACATCACCTGTCCCCCCTAACCTACTAGGCGCTATTCTAGACAACGAATATGGTCATCAACCATCACCCCTAAGAAGAACTTGAAAACAGCAACAGAGATTGGGTTCCTGAGACGAATTCCTTGGACTACCAGAGTAACTAACGCCGATCGCCTAAAAGAGCCTACAAAACATAGAGCCTTATATACATCAACACAACAAACTCTTTCTTACTAACCCTAACCCTAACTATACATCATCTAACCCTAACACTAACCCTAACTATACATCATCTAACCCTAACACTAACCCTAACCCCTAACCCTAATTTTAACCCCTAACCCTAACCCTAACTATACAGCAAACACAACAAACTCTGACATAGATACAAACCAGTGTTAGAAATTTAATTTATGTGATTAAATTTTAATTAAAATTTAAAACTAATAAATCGCAATTTTATTGCGCAAGATGTAAGCTCGATATACGTCCTATACCTAACTTACACCTATACTTAGGCTATATCTGTATATTAAGTGAAGCGGGCAATAAAATTGCGATTTATTAGTTTTAAATTTTAATTAAATTTAATCACATAAATTAAATTTCTAACACTGGTTTGTATCTATGTCTCTTAAGAAAGAATTTGTTGTGATTGATGTATAGTTAGGGTTAGGGTTAGGGGTTAAAGTTAGGGTTAGGGGTTAGGGTTAGTGTTAGGGTTAGATGATGTATAGTTAGGGTTAGGGTTAGTAAGAAAGAGTTTGTTGTGTTTGATGTATATAAGGCTCTATGTTTTGTAGGCTCGTTTAGGCGATCAGCGTCAGTTACTCTGGTAGTCCAAAGAATTCGTCTCAGGAACCCAATCTCTGTTGCTGTTTTCAAGTTCTTCTTAGGGGTGATGGTTGATGACCATATTCGTTGTCTAGAATAGCGCCTAGTAGGTTAGGGGGGACAGATGATTTATCTCTATTAGGTGTGAAAATCTGCCTAGTCAACAGAAAATTGACTGTTCTGTATTGCAAGAGAATGTTAATGTTATTTGGTATGAAACGTTGAAAGTCGGTTAGAAGATGTGGTAGAGGGTATTCAAGGGCTCAATAAGGCAGACGTGGCTTTAAGAAAGTTCGACTTCATAACAGACAGCGTTGGTTGGTTGCTGATTTGCTGCTATTGCAGCTGTGAAATGACAAAGTGTGATAGATGTGGACAAAGTACAAAATGTTATGTTAGCTAAACTTCGAGACCACCCTTTGTATTGTTGAAAGATGAAACAATGGAAGGTTAGTGTAGCAGACATTGTGGTATAGAAAGTTGAAGATGTCAGCCATGGGTAAGTAGCTCTTTGCTGACTGAATACTCAGATGATATTGAAACTATCCCTAGGTGGAGCCACAGATTGCATTGCCATAAATGTTGTTATGAATGTTTCATTAGAACTCATGTGCAACGAAGGTTTGGAGTATCTTGGTGATGTGACATGGAAAAGTTGTGAAGTTATCTATGAAAGACAGAGACACATTGTGTTAGAAAAGGAAAAAAAAACCAAGAGTGTGAAGAGCTGGGTGATTAGTATGCATAAGTGCTTCTTTAGTGGATACTCTGGACTGATAAGTTGAAACTTTCGGTAATGTAAAAGAGGGAAAGTGTTGACGTTGATGATTATGTCTTGTGAAATATCTGTTCAGATAAAAGTTCAAGATACTTTTGACATAACTACAGAAGCAATATTTTTCCCCCTACTTATTTAAAAGTTTACACGAGATATTTATAAGTTTGGTTAAGATGTTTCATGTTTTGGCCAACATGTTCCCCCATTTGGCTAACATATTTTCTTACTTGGGTCAACATATTTCATAGTTTAGCCTATATTTATTCCCCTTTGGTTAACAAATTTTCCTACTTTTCATAAGTTTGGTGTAAATTTGTCTTTACTTGGTCAATATTTTTTCTCCTTAGATTAACACATTTTCCTAATTTTTATAAGAATGGATGAGATATTTCTTCACTTCGCCAATATTTTTCCCATTTGGTTAACACATTTTCCTCCTTTTCATAAGTATGGTTGAGATATTTCTTCACTTGGGCAATATTTTTCCTAATTTGGGTAACACATATTTTTATAACGGTCGACATCTTTATAAGTTTGTCCATCGTTTTGCCTATTGTATTACTTCGGTCGACATATTTCTTGATTTTACTAGCATGTTTTCTTACTTGTTATAAATCGGCTGAGATATTTCTTTACTTGACCAATATTTTTCACCTTTGGCTAGCACATTTTCCTAATGTTTATTAGTTTGGTCGAGATATTTCTGTATTTGGCCACCATTTTCCCATTTGGCTAACAAATTTTCCTACTTTTTATGAGTTTGGACGAGAAGTTTCTTTACTTGGTCAATAGTTTTCACCTTTGGTTAACATGATTTCCTACTTGCCCAATATTTTTCACATTTGACGAACAATTTTCCTACTTTGGTCGACATGTTTTCCTACTCTTTGTAAATTTGGTCGAGATATTTCATACGTTGGCCAATATTTTTCCTAATATGGGTAACATTTTCCTAATTTGTGTAAATTTTGTGTAAATTTTTCTTTACTTGGTCAATATTTTTCTCATTAGGTTAACAAATTTTCCTAATTTTTATAAGTTTGGTTGCGATATTTCTTTACCTGGCCATCAACATGTAACAACCGCTCACCACATGACACCCATATGTACCGTCAACACTAAAAACAAACATGTGAACGCACTTATAATACATAAAACTGTTTATTTTACAATATTTCCAGTAAATTTTACAAAAAATGAGCAAGCATAATGTCAGTATACAAAATGGTTGGCTAAATATGGGATGTTATAACTAGTATGATCATGCACAGTGATGCCTAACGTGGGTCATAAAAGGATGGTTATTTATTAAACAAGTCGGAATTCTGGGATATGATAGAGATAAAAACATATAGCTGGAATCATCTCTGTAGTGTATTTGGTATTTGGACGTTGTTGCATAGCGTAGGTAAGAACGTCGTGTTCGTGTACTGTTTTGATAAAAGCGTCAAAGTTTTGTCTATTTTTGATTAGTTGTGGAAATACAGGCTTATAGTCTCAAATATACTAACTTGGAATTTGTGCCTTATTGTGGGTTTCTTCTCCTTTTTGACCCAGGAAGGTTGCTTTGTGTGTCTATTCGTCTGTATCGAAGTTTCCAAGTTCGATAAAGTCTATTTTTAACCAAGAATTAATATTGTCAATCTTTCCCTGGGCGAAAAGTTTCATCTTCGTGTGATACATATGTATCTTAACCAGGGGTGTTGAAAACAGGTCTTCCACAGGTACCCCGTTCAGGTCTTGTCTGGATTCAATGCGCTGGTGCTTGTAATAACTAAACATACGGGTTCGAAACGACTGATAGTGACTTGTACTGTCGAATGTTATAGTAACACATTGACCTGAGTTAGTCCGTTTAACGAGTAAACCAGTCGGGTGTGCATCTCTGTTGATATTGTTTTTGACCACTCTTTCTTTGTTCAGTGTATATTGTTTAGTGACAACCGGTCTTATGGCAGTCAGATGAAGTTCTGTTGGTTGCGTAGACATGTTTTTTCTTGTGGAATTGACACCAGTGTCACCGAACTTATAAAGATTGCTTAGTCTGTTCTTCACGAATAATAACAAGGTCTTGAGCAGATTGTTGACGTCACACTAGGATCATACAAATGGTTGTTAGGGCGACAGACAATTGTGTTTGGTCAAATACTGTGGTAGCTTGTGCAATGCTATTCACTCTTTTCGCACTAGGACACAGCGATTTACCACTAGTGACATCAGTGGTGGCCTGGGGTGTTTGCGCCAGTGATGTTCCTTCGATGGATATACCACTCTGTAGCCACCCCTATGGGATACAACCTGCGAAGAAATAACAACACCTATGTATATTTATATAAAAAGACTCCTCACATCCACCCTAAGCTTCTTCATATTGAGACTTATTCAGTTATTGACGACCTATCTGTAATTATATTGCCTCTCTTTCTTTATAGGTAGCTGCTTACTACCCATCGACCAGTGTGGATTTACTGAAAGATAAGGTTGTCTGTGGTGGTTAACACTCTCTGTTGGTTGGAGATGATTCCGAGTTTTCGTGTTGGCGATTATAGTTGAAGGGGCACTCCGCGATACTACTGTGGCTTAGCGTGATTATTTCATCTGTGTTGAAATGTTATTGTAGTACAGCCTGCAGACGACATGACGCTAGATCCTCACAGGTGCTCCTAGAGCCGTGAGCCGGTGTATCTCCACACACTAACCCTCTTCTGTCATCGTTTGCATAGGAGGCACGCTAAACAGATCCACGCCAGAATGAAGACATGCACATTAGTTGGGGTGACTCAGAGCTATCATACAAATATATCAGAATACTACTTCTTGTAAGACCGAGGAGGTAAAATTGTTAGGTTTATACATTTACTATGCTCACTAGGTGGTGTTGGTCGGCGCTTTCTTATAATACCACTATATGCTTGGGTAACATGATCGACAGCGCCTTGCAGTAAGTCCTAAGGGCTGTCCAGTTGTCCCTATATGTTTGTTGGGTGTCCGCTTCCTTTGCTACCATTTGATCAGTAGTGTGTCTACGTTTTTTATTGGTATATGCGTTCGAGGGTGTCCTCCTTTTGCGTGATGAAAGTGATGGTAGACTGGGTTCAGGGTTTGAAGGTTTAGTGTCCATAGTTGTTGCTGAAGTGTGTGTCTGGTGGTATGTTCGTCTGTGTCGTTTTAGGTTGTCTTTTCTGTTGAATAGCTTGCCACATAGGTGGCATGCGTGAGTTTCAGTGCTGTGAACTGTGCGAATGTGCCGAAGCAGACTGCGTTTTTCTGTGAAACTTTTCCCACATGTGACACATAAGTGGATTTCTTTTTGCTGAGTCGACATAATTCTGGTTGACAATATCGTAAAAGTTGAGGTTTGTAGGTTGATAGTAGTAATTCGGTACAAGGTCTTTATATTGTCAGCCCTCCTTTTGAATTTTTATAGTAGATTGAATTCAAGAATATGGGTTCTTTCAACACGTTGACAACGTACACCTGGAAAAACAACAAGAACAAGAAAACTTTTAGTGACCAGCAATACATTTTTAATTGTGAAGGTATTTTATGATCTATGAATGATACCATACTGAGTCTCCATGAGCACAGTGACGTATATAAAGTTAATATTTGTGGCAATATGAAGTGAAGACATATTTAATCTAACGTGAAAAAAAAGACAAAGTCAGTATAGTTTGACACATTTGTTGGTCTAGAAATTATATTTGAAGGTGAAGAACTCACACTGCCGGCTCATGTTTGTTAACAGTGAATATGAAACTCCACATGATATGACTGAGTGAAGTTAACCTGGTCGAGGGTAAATAGACCCAACTTGAGTATAACAGCAAAACAGCACCTTAGTACAGGATGATCACAACGGCCGTGTCCATATGAAAGAGAGAGGTTCTTTTGTTATCTTCATATCACTAGAGTAGCCCACGCTCTATTACCTTTGGTTATATCTACCATCGTTACACGTATTCACATGTACACACGCACACATAGACATAAACACACACTTACACACACACACACACACACACACACATACATACCTATATATAGATATATATACAGACTTACACGTGCACACACATGCGCAGTGTTTATCTACGAGACATCATACTCACCGACTGCAAAGGTTGTTCTGTCAGTTTCCCTTGAGGTATCAGGATCAGAGAGCTGGTAGAGAGTGCTTCGTACAGCGTCTATTCCTTAACATTTATACCCCGTTTTTGTCGATATGGCCTAGACCACGTGACCTGGTAGATTAGTCTGCACACAGCTGCGTCTGCAATAACGGTTAAGTCTTTAAGCCACTGGTCGCGATTATTAGACGAATCGAGGCTAGTGATATTGGTTTTCCGACCACCTTATATTACAGGAGATATACCTTGGGCTTAGACGACCTATGTTATAAACCCCTCCCCGAAGATTTGACGAGTATTATTGCTTTCCCAACCCCTTTCTATCCACGGCGATAAGCCCCCCAGGATTAGTCATATATACAGCTGGCTATTATTGGTTTTGTAACAGCTGGCGACGTGTATGGGTATCTTATGTTCTCCAATTTGTTATGTTAAGTTAAGCTGTGAAGTCGGATGCCTGTTTTTCCCTTGGACTTGTGGACACAGCGACACGGAGAGACAGACTGTCCCTAATCATAACCCGTATGACCAGCTAGACACCCCATACGCTGACGCCTATTACCCTTACCAGTGGCACAGCACCGAGATTCGAACCTGTCATCTTGTCTGGGGTACCACCAAAACTTCAACCAACACACCACCTCTCCTTTGCTACACATAGCCTGTTACTACCACCAGCTATCGCCATCACAACTAAGTAACAAAAACATTATCAATATTTCTTCTACCCTGCTCGACCTCCCCAACTGGGACTCGAACCCGGCACCTACGGAGGACACCGACTGCCATCTTTACTTGTTTCATTAACGATCTGATACCGTATGGAGAAAGTATTTGGAAGCACTTACCTAGCTACGCTTTCACTCACCCACTCCGTAACAATGTATAACACTAAGCCACGCCCACCACAACCTTTACTTCGGCCATCTTTTCTTTGCTAAGGTTTTCATTTGAAGCGGTGTAATTTATATGATGATAATGTATAAACCACTACGAACCACTATAGCTCATACATCCGAATTATTTACATTTTTACTTATTACAATTTTCATATGACACCCGGAGCGGCTCGAGGGTTCGAACCCGCGCCCACGCGACCACCCGGTCGTGGTCGCCCCCTCGTTCGTCGCCCGCGCTGGCCCCGACCACCCCGCCCGGTTTATATATAGCATTATTAATATCCCACCTAGTTCATTACGACGACGATAAGCCCCTGGATTAGTTGTTACGAGAATTAGTATTGATTTTTTGTCCCACATTGTGCATGTACATCTCTGTGTGTTTTTGTAAGTTTTGACATTTTAAAGACACAGTCGGTTGTCCGTTGTTAGCACCAGTAGATACCCCGCTACTCGTTACACCGATGATCGGACTCGTGGTCACTCGGGTGCTGACCGGTCAGGTGACAACTACATGGGGGACACCACCACCTTCTTTGCGCTTACTATTTACGCCGGCTCCTTCCACCCTGGCCACATACACACATGATGAGACCCATCACCCATTAGATCAGACTTTTTTTCTTTTTAAAAAAATTTACCCGCCAAAAAATACCGAGGTTAACAAGCCAAAGACACAACTAGGCAGGTGTTAGAAGGAGTCAATATCACACCACAGAAGGAGCAGACATAACCCGCTCCTTCAGACGCCTTCGCGCTCCTTCACGACCCGCTCCTTCAGGCTCCTTCAGCTCCTGAAGGAGCGCTCCTTTTAGCTCCTTTCCCCCGGGGGGGTTTAGTACATCATATATAACTTTTACTGCATAACATTCCCTTTTTTTTTTTTCTTTTTGAAAAAAGGGGTGTGCTTAGAAATAGCCAAAGTTCAGAATTGCGTAACAGAAAAATTTAAAAATTTGGCCAGTGAATATCACAAAAAACGCCCCCTTTGCCCAATGTGAAAAGGGAAAACAGACGGGAAGTTCGACAAACACACCCGCACAGATACACTGTGCTAATGCCGCCGCCAGAATGTCAAACACCAGTCCCCACGAAACCCCCAATTCTCTCTGAGGGAATGGGGCAGTCTTTTTCCCTATCTGGATGTTTCCTAGATTTTCCCACCTAAAAAAAATTTCCAAAACCATTTTTTCAAAAAACCCGGGGAAATTTGCGGGGCAAAAAGGAACCCGGAAAAGAGACGGGCTGGGAAAAAAATAAAAAAAAAAACCGGCCCAAAGCCCCCCCCAAAATTAAAAAGGGGCTCCGAAAAAAAAAGGAAAAAAAAGGTACTTTTTAAAAAATAAAAACTTGGGCAGATTCAAAAGCACTTCACGCGAAACTCACAGCTCACAGTGTCGTGCCACGCACTCACTCAGTAGCAGGGCGACGGAACCATCAAGCCTCCTTAGTCGCCTCTTACGACATGCGTGGTAGGCTACAGTGTTGCTATTCTTTGCTTCCCTTATGGGCCCCGGCAACACACTGGAGAATCTCAATGCTATTCTGGCAACAGCTACGATATTACTGATACCAACTTGACTATTCCTTTGGTTGTATGGGTGATGTTGAAAGAAAATACAGCATTGGCAATAGTTTGGTCTCCAAACAGATTAGATAAACCTTCGGCCCTGGAGAGGGTTTATTCCTACATGCAGAGGAGACATGATTCAGTTGAAAGAAAAAGACAAGCCACATCTGGAGGCCTCCTGTCTAGAGCACGTAACCGATAATCGTCATTATGTCCGTCATGTGCTATGCCGATAGGCGTGACTGGTCATGGTTCGCCACCTCACACGGTCACCAGAGTCTAGGATCACGTTTTTGTTGTAGTCCCGGTTATATCATGTGGCTAAGCCGTCCCGATATTTATCTGTTTATATTCTCCTGCTCTGTTTCATTCAGAGTTGAGAGGTGTCACTAAGTGTTGAAGTTTATGTTTCCTCATAACGAGCCCAAACAAATGTAATGATCTATGTCTATATTCTCTAGTCAATGTACGGTAATTTGTAAATTCAAGGATTATCTCATTCACGTTTTTGTCCGTTTAAGGTAATATGATTGCATTGTCACCAGAAACCAAATTCCCACGGCCAGTAGCATCTATTGTTATTATCCATGTTTCACATGCATACAACAGTATGGGTTTTATGTAACAGAGAGAGAGAGAGAGAGAGAGAGAGAGAGAGAGAGAGAGAGAGAGAGAGAGAGAGAGGGAGGGAGAGGAAATAGAAAGAGAGGGAGAGAGAGTGAGTGAGAGAGAGAGAGAGGGAGAGAGAGAGAGAGAGAGGGAGAGGAAAGAGAAAGAGAGGGAGTGAGTGAGAGAGAGAGAGAGAGAGAGAGAGAGGGGGGGGGGAGAGGAAAGAGAAAGAGAGGGGGGAGAGAAAGAGGAAAGAGAAAGAGTGAGAGAGAGTGAGTGAGAGAGAGAGAGAGAAAGAGAGAGAGAGAGAGAGAGAGAGAGAGGAGAGAGAGAGAGAGAGGGGGGGGGAGTAGTAATACATGTTGGAAATCCCTCGCTTTGAGCAATGAGCAATGAGATATATCTCATGTCTCATTCTCGTCTCATGCCTCGTATTGGGTGGGTTGTGGTCTGCCTCATGCCTTCCAGATCCTGCCTCGTTTTTTTAAGTGTCAGGTGTGGTTTTTAATCAGAGCATCGGGGTTAACAATGAAAAGATCAATTAAACTATGGCGGCAGGTTTGCTAATTGATTCAGAAGATGTCAGCCGGTGTAATGCATTAATTAGCTTCCCGTTTGTATAGACGACATAAGAGGTGTCAGGTGGTCGACAAACAAGCGGAGTCGGGCGGGGTGGTAAAGTGAGTGCAGGGTCGGGGTGCAGGGCAGTGAGCAGGGTCGAATCCTACTGTGTGGTGGGGTAGTGTAGCAGTGGGTGAGTGTGTAACGAAGCTAGGTGGTATAATTGGCGGTTCAAATCACACCCCTGGTGGCTAACTATACCCAACATAGGCCCAGGAAGTTCGAAACCAGCCGTATCGCTTTGCATTACCCTCAGAACCTAAGTTCCACAGCCAGCAGATTCAGTGTGACTGCTCATTGTCTTCCAAAATAAAAAAAA
>JACEFZ010003155.1:0-50014 GCA_014155875.1 Cepaea nemoralis
TGATTTGGGAAAAAAATTTAAACATAGAGCCTGTTCTTTTGTATGGATGTGAAACTTGGACAATGAGCAGTCAAGCTGAAAAACATCTGTTGGCTGCAGAAATGTGGTTTCTGAGGAAAATGCAAAGAATACCATGGACAGATAGAAAAACCAATGACCAAGTACTACAGGAGACAAATGAAAATCGTAAATTGATTAGAGAAATTAGACGTAGACAGTCAAAATTTTTTTGGACATGTTATGAGAAGAAATGGATTGGAGAACTTAGTGACAACTGGCAAGATCGAAGGGATCATACCAAGAGGAAGACCGAGAAGTAAATACCTGGATGGCCACATGGCATGGACGAGACAGGAGCACTGAGCTGATCTACGATTCTGTTGATCGAGTGAAATAGCGAGTCATGACCGCCCACGATTTCCGGCATGGCACATGATTGATTGATTTATCTAAACAGAATGATGTTATCAACGGAAGTAAGATTTTTTTTTGGGGAAGACATTTTCTCAAATCGCATAGTATCACGTGGAATTAGGCCTGCTAGGTCTCCAGATCTAACTCCATTAGATTATTATCTGTCAGGTTTCTTGAAAGGAAATGTTTCCAAACATAATGTACACACGATTGAGGACTTGAACGAAGCAATCAGAATTACCATTCAAGCAATAACAACAGACAGGTTGCAGAAGGTATTTGACAATATGAAGAGACGTGTACAGTCATGCCTTGAAGCCTGTGGTGGACATTTCCAACACCTGTTATAATGAATATTGCATTGGTACTTTCCAGTTACCGTCTCCCTGGCCTAGGGATTAGCAGCTTTCTCCGTAACCCCGAATACTCTCGTGGTTGACGTGAGCGTACGAGAATTGGAAGCGGTTTAACTCGCGCCAGTGACTTATGAGAGTATGGAGCCGGTCGCTCAGAAAGCAATGGCAAACTACTGAGCGTAATCTTGCCAAGAAATCAACAATCAGCTGAAAGATGCTGATTTTGACAGCGATGTCCTGTAAAGGATATGGAAAAAAAAACAACTTTCTAGTTTCCCCAAAAGAGTGTTAGATCATAGCAGTGACTATTGTAACTAATGCAATGCACTATTTTGGCACATTTTGTTAATGACATAATGTGTTTCATTTTTGTAAAATTTGTTCTACATGCAAAGTGTGGTGAGACTTTACAAACACCCGGTTTATACACACAATTCTGTCATCTCCTACATCTGTCTACCTCTAATCTATATCCCCCCTAATTCTCTCTTCCATAATGTTATTGCTTGCATAAATATCTCGCCGGCTACGAGTTGGTGTGATTGTTAGAAGGTTAGTCTGACAACGGCATGACCACGGTCGTATGCAGGTTCAAACCCCTCACTCGCCGTTCGCTTCGAGAGGGAGAGATTAGCCACCAATTTTTCTGTGCACTCATGATTTTCCCACAGGAAGAGGTTCTAACATGCGAACCACAAATTGAAGAACCTACATTTGAAGAAATCCTATATGTAATCACACGACTTAAAAACAATAAGGCAACTGGGACTGATGGAATTGCTGCTGAATTTATAAAGGCAGGTGGCCATGCATTACATCTAAAGCTATACGAACTAATAATAAAAATCTGGAGGACAGAAGAATTACCCCATGACTGGAAAGAGTCATTATTGATACCTATCTTTAAGAAAGGAGACAAGTTCCAATGTGGAAATTATAGAGGAATATCACTACTGTCCACAAGCTATAAGATACTATCCGCAGTATTACTAAATAGACTAAAACCATATTCAGAAGACATATTAGGTGACTACCAGGCGGGTTTTAGACAAAACAGATCAACAATAGATCAGATATTTATCTTACGACAAATAGCCGAGAAACATTGGGAATATAAAAGAGATCTCCATAACATTTTTGTGGATTTTAAAAAGGCTTATGATAGTGTCCATAGGAATAGTCTATGGAATGTTATGCAGGAATTTGGAATACCAAGGAAGTTAATTAACATGACCAAACTATGCATGGAAGATACTTATAATATAGTAACATATAAAGGCAGGAAATCAGACCCCTTCCAAATAACATCTGGCTTGAAACAGGGTGATGCACTATCGCCGCTACTCTTCAATCTGGCTCTAGAGAAAGTTGTAAGGAAGGTAAAGGAGGAATGTGATATTGGAGGAACATCCAAGCTGCTTGGTTATGCAGATGATATAGATATTATAGGGCAAAGTGAACAAAAGACATTAGAAATATTGACTCACTTAAAGGAAAAAGCCCAACAGATGGGGCTGGTTATCAACCAAGATAAGACAGAATATATGGTAATTTCAAGAGACGGAATGGCTAAAAACTCTGGCCACATACAAATAGATAATATGACCATTAAAAGAACGGAAACATACAAATACCTGGGTACAATCTTCAACTGCTCCAACATCATAAGGGAAGAAATACAAACTAGAATCAACTCTGGAAATAAGATATACTATGCACTACAACATCTACTAAAATCAAAGGCGCTATCTCGTAACACCAAAATCACAATATACAAAACACTGATCAGACCAGTTGTGCTGTATGGCTCTGAAACCTGGAGTACAACGAAAGGAGACGAAGCCTTGTTACAAACCTTTGAGAACAAAATTTTAAGACGCATCTTTGGACCCATTAGGGATACACAAAGTGGAGAGTGGAAAAGAAGAAGTAACAAAGACATTTATGATTTGTTTAAGTCCCCGCTAATCACTGGTATCATGAAGGCTAATAGACTACAATGGCTGGGGCATATAGAAAGAATGGAAGATAATAGGGAAACAAAACTCGCTTACACTCAGGAAATAAATGACCGTAGACCCCGAGGTAGACCAAGAAGGCGGTGGAGAGATAATATACATACAGACCTACAAGCACTTGGAATCAACGACTGGCAAGAGAAGGTCCACCAGAGAGACGAATGGAGACAGATTGTATTTGCAGCAAAGAACCTTAATGGCTCGGAATGCTGAAGAAGACTCATGCCTATCAAATTGAGAGCATCCTCACACGCCATGGCCGCAGCAGACTTGTGTTAGTCAGGTGGTTGTGTTGTTGTGTAATTATTCCCTCAAGCACGCATCTCTAACCTTCTTAAACTGTTTCTTGGACTCGGCAGATTCCTTGTTGTTCACATAGAACATGACTAATGCCGTATCTTTGCTCTTCAGGAACTCTGTAAAGTTGTCTTTGTCCAGTTTGAACACGTAACTGGAGCCAACGTAATCATCTTGCGGTGGATCACCTTCTTGCCGCTCTGTGGAAACGATACAATAAATGTCCATTGTGGTCACTGAAGGTAAAAATAGATCAGGTACACTGTTTATCAGATACTGTTGATTATCATCATGTGCCATGCCGATAAGCGGGGGCAGTCATGTCTCGCCATATTACACGATCACCAGAGTCGTGGATCAGCTCAGTGTTCTTGTCTCGACTATGCCATGTGGCCAAGCCATCCAGATATTTACTTCTCTGCATTCCCCTTGTTTTCTTCCTCTCGATCTTGACAGTTGTCATCAAGTTCTCCAATTTATTTCTTCTCATGAAGTAACCAAAAATTTTTAACTGTCTACGTCTAAGTTCTCTAATCAGTTTACGATTTTCGTTTGTTTCTTGTAGGACTTGGTCATTGGTTTTCCTGTCTGTCCATGGTATTCTTTTCATTTTCCTCAGAAATCACATTTCCACAACCATCAGATGCTTTTCAGCCTGTTTGCGCATTGTCCACGCTTCACATCCATACAAAAGTACAGGTTCTATGAAGCACTTCAGCACTCTTAGATATTGTTAAGAATAAACGATACATGTTATATTCACTGTGGTCACTGAAGTTATAAGAATAGCTATCATTTATATCAGATCTTGCTCAGTAGAAAAGATAAAATATATGTCCGTTGTAGTCACTGAAGATAAAAGAATAGATAAAATATTTATCATATATTGTTCAGTAGAAAAGATAAAATGTATGTTCATTGTTGTCACTAAAGTTAAAAGAATAGATACTATTTTTATTAGATATTTTTCAGTATAAACGATAAAACATATGTCCATAGAGGTCTCTGAAGTGGAAAGAATAGAAACAATGTTTATCAGAAATTGTTCAGTATAAACGATACCATATACATCCATTGTGGTCACTGAAGTTAAAAAAAAGAATAGATACAATCCTGGTCTATATTGTTCCAGTGGTAATGCAGATTGTGTTTTCCACAACCACACCTTCAGCACAGATCAAATAAACAGGGAAGAACTCTTGTATATGCCAGAGCAGCACGAGGTATATGGTGCTAAGCCAATAATTCTCAAACAAGAGGGCATTTGGTGGACGATATGGCGAGTATCACGCCGGCCGACTTCACTTCCCAAGCCGGGTCCTAATGCCCACTTGAGTCTGGTTCGATCTGCGAGAAAAAAATCAATGAAATCAATCCTTCCTGATGCAGAGTCAACCCCATACCACAGTGCCTGGAGACGAGCGTCTACCTACTACTTTCCCATTGCCTCCTCTTATGTAGTAGGAGTTGTTTAATCTCTATCTTCCCACTCCCCTCACTATTGAAAACCAAAAGAACAAACGTGATATCAATGTCTCATCTAGTAGGAGTAATAGGCAGGCACCAGACAACCAAGAATAACCCTTGTCTTGGCTCGTGGAAACATAATTTAGGAACAACTGAAACTGGTAGCTGAACACATGTCTGTATTGGTGGAACATATGTCTGTATTGGTGGAAGGGATGTCTGTATTGGTGGAACACATGTCTGTATTGGTGGAACACATGTCTGTATTGGTGGAACACATGTCTGTATTGGTGGAAGGGATGTCTGTATTGGTGGAACACATGTCTGTATTGGTGGAACGAATGTCTGTATTGGTGGAAGGGATGTCTGTATTGGTGGAAGGGATGTCTATATTGGTGGAAGGGATGTCTGTATTGGTGGAAGGGATGTCTGTATTGGTGGAAGGGATGTCTGTATTGGTGGAACACATGTCTGTATTGGTGGAACATATGTCTGTATTGGTGGAACGGATGTCTGTATTTGTGGAACACATGTCTGTATTGGTGGAACATATGTCTGTATTGGTGGAAGGGATGTCTGTATTGGTGGAACACATGTCTGTATTGGTGGAACATATGTCTGTATTGGTGGAACACATGTCTGTATTGGTGGAACATATGTCTGTATTGGTGGAACGGATGTCTGTATTTGTGGAACACATGTCTGTATTGGTGGAACACATGTCTGTATTGGTGGAACACATGTCTGTATTGGTGGAACACATGTCTGTATTGGCGGAACACATGTCTGTATTGGTGGAACGGATGTCTGTATTGGTGGAACACATGTCTGTATTGGTGGAACACATGTCTGTATTGGTGGAACATATGTCTGTATTGGTGGAACATATGTCTGTATTGGTGGAACACATGTCTGTATTGGTGGAACGGATGTCTGTATTGGTGGAACACATGTCTGTATTGTTGGAACACATGTCTGTATTGTTGGAACACATATCTGTATTGGTGAACACACATCTGTATTGTTGGAACACATATCTGTATTGGTAGAACACATATCTGTATTGGCGGAACACATGTCTGTATTGTTGGAACACATGTCTGTATTGGTGAACACATATCTGTATTGGCGGAACACATGTCTGTATTGTTGAAACACATGTCTGTATTGGATAATATGTCTGTATTGGTTAACATATGTCTGTATTGGTGGAACACATGTCTGTATTGGATAAATTGTCTGTATTGGATAATATGTCTGTATTGGTGGAACACATGTCTGTATTGGTGGAGCACATGTCTGTATTGGTGGAACACATGTCTGTATTGGTGGAACATATGTCTGTATTGTTGGAACACATGTCTGTATTAGTGAACACATGTCTGTATTGGCGGAACACATGTCTGTATTGTTGGAACACATGTCTGTATTGGATAATATGTCTGTATTGGTTTAACATATGTCTGTATTGGTGGAACACATGTCTGTATTGGATAATATGTCTGTATTGGATAATATGTCTGTATTGGTGGAACACATGTCTGTATTGGTGGAACACATGTCTGTATTGGCGGAACACATGTCTGTATTGGATAATATGTCTGTATTGGTGGAACACATGTCTGTATTGTTGGAACACATGTCTGTATTGGTGGAACACATGTTTGTATTGGTGGAACATATGTCTGTATTGGTGGAACACATGTCTGTATTGGTGGAACACATTTCTGTATTGGTGGAACATATGTCTGTATTGGCGGAACACATGTCTGTATTGGATAATATGTCTGTATTGGTGGAACACATGTCTGTATTGTTGGAACACATGTCTGTATTGGTGGAACACATGTTTGTATTGGTGGAACATATGTCTGTATTGGTGGAACACATGTCTGTATTGGTGGAACACATATCTGTATGGTGGAACACATGTCTGTATTGGTGGAACACATGTCTGTATTGGTGGAATACATGTCTGTATTGGCGGAACACATGTCTGTATTGGATATATGTCTGTATTGGTTTAACATATGTCTGTATTGGTGGAACACATGTCTGTATTGGATAATATGTCTGTATTGGATAATATGTCTGTATTGGTGGAACACATGTCTGTATTGGTGGAACACATGTCTGTATTGGATAATATGTCTGTATTGGTGGAACACATGTCTGTATTGTTGGAACACATGTCTGTATTGGTGGAATACATGTCTGTATTGGTGGAACACATGTCTGTATTGGATAATATGTCTGTATTGGTGGAACACATGTCTGTATTGGTTGGAACACATGTCTGTATTGGTGGAATACATGTCTGTATTGGTGGAACACATGTCTGTATTGGATAATATGTCTGTATTGGATAATATGTCTGTATTGGATAATATGTCTGTATTGGATAATATGTCTGTATTGGTGGAAACACATGTCTGTATTGGATAATATGTCTGTATTGGATAATATGTCTGTATTGGTGAAACACATGTCTGTATTGGTGTGGAAACACATGTCTGTATTGGATAATATGTCTGTATTGGTGGAACACATGTCTGGTATGGTGGAACCCATGTCTGTATTGGTGGAATACATGTCTGTATTGGTGGAACACATGTCTGTATTGGATAATATGTGTCTGTATTGGATAATATGATATGTATTTGTGGAAACACATGTCTGTATTGGTTTGAAACACCATGTGTCTGTATTGGATAAGTATGGTCTTTATTGGTGGAGCACAACTGTCTGTATTGGGTGGAACACATGTCGTATTGGATAATATGTTCTGTATTGGTGGAACACATGTCTGTATTGGTGGAACACATGTCTGTATTGTTGGAATACATGTCTGTATTGTTGGAACACAGTGCCTGTATGTTGGAAACCACATGTCTTTATTTGGTGGAACACATGTTTGTATTTGGTGGAACATATGTCTGTATTGGTGGAACACATGTCTGTATTGGATAATATGTCCTGTATGGTGGACACACTAGTCTGTATGGGGAACACATGTCTGTATTGGATAATATGTCTGTATTGGTGGAACACATGTCTCGTATTGGGGAACACATGTCTGTATTGTTGGAACCACATATCTGTCATTGGTAGAACACATGTCTGTATTGGTGGAACACAATATCGTATTGGATCATATCTGTATGTTTGAACGCATGTCGTATGGTGGAACACATGTTTGTATTGGTGGAACACATGTTTTGTATTGGATAATATGTCTGTATTGGTGGAACACATGTCTGTATTGGTGAACACATATCTGTATTGGATCATATCTGTATTGTTGGAACACATGTCTGTATGGTGGAACACATGTTTGTATGGTGGGAACACATGTTTGTATTGGATATATCGTCTGTATTGGTGGAACACATGTCTGTATTGGCGGAACACATGTCTGTATTGGTGGAACACATATCTGTATGTTGGAATACATGTCTGTATTGTTGGAAACACATGTCTGTATTGGCGGAACACATGTCTGTATTGTTGGAACACATGTCTGTATTGTTGGAACACATGTCTGTATTGGTAGAAACACATATCTGTATTGGTGGACACATGTCTGTATGGTGGAACCCATGTCTGTATTGGTGGAACACATGTCTGTATTGTGGAATACATGTCTGTATTGTTGGAAACACATGTCTGTATTGTTGGAACACATGTCTGTATTGTTGGAACACATTGTCTGTATTGGTGGAACACAGTCTGTATTGGTAGAGCACATGTCTGTATTGGTGGAACCACATGTCTGTATTGGTGGAACACATAGTCTGGATTGGTGGAACACATGTCTGTATTGTTGGATACATATGTCTGTATTGTTGGAACACATGTCTGTATTGTGGAACACATTGTATTTTGCGGAACACATGTCTGTATTGGATACACATGTCTGTATTGGTAGAGAAACATGTCTGTATGGTGGAACACATATCTGTATTGGTGGACACATATGTCTGTATTGTTTTAGAACATACATGTCTGTATTGTTGAAACAACATAGTCTGTATTGTCGGAACACATGTCTGTATTGGTGGAACACATGTCTGTATTGGGATAATATGTCTGTATTGGATTAACATATGTCTGTATTGTGGAACACATGTCTGTATTGATAATATGTCTGTCTTGGATAATATGTCTGTATTGGTGGAACACATGTCTGTATTGGGGAACAGTCTGTATGGCGACACATGTCTGTATTGGATAATATGTCTGTATTGGTGGAACACATGTCTGTATTGGTGGAACACATGTTTGTATTGGTGGAACAAATGTCTGTATTGGTGGAACACATATCTGTACTGGTGGAACACATGTCTGTATTGTTGGAACACATGTCTGTATTGGTGGAACACATGTCTGTATTGGTGGAACACATGTCTGTATTGGTGGAACACATGTCTGTATTGGTAGAACACATGGCTGTTTTGGATAATATGTATGTATTGGTTTAACATATGTCTGTATTGGTGGAACACATGTCTGTATTGGCGGAACACATGTCTGTATTGGTGGAACACATGTCTGTATTGGATAATATGTCTGTATTGGCGGAACACATGTCTGTATTGGTGGACCACATGTCTGTATTGGTGGAACACATGTCTGTATTGGCGGAACACATGTCTGTATTGGCGGAACACATGTCTGTATTGGATAATATGTCTGTATTGGTTTAACATATGTCTGTATTGGTGGAACACATGTCTGTATTGGATAATATGTCTGTATTGGTGGAACACATGTTTGTATTGGTGGAACACATGTCTGTATTGGTGGAACACATGTCTGTATTGGTGGAACACATGTCTGTATTGGTGGAACACATGTCTGTATTGGTGGAACACATGTGTGTATTGGTGGAACACATGTCTGTATTGGTGGAACACATGTCTGTATTGGTGGAACACATGTCTGTATTGGTGGAACATATGTCTGTATTGTTGGAACACATGTCTGTATTGGTGAACACATATCTGTATTGGCGGAACACATGTCTGTATTGTTGGAACACATGTCTGTATTGGATAATATGTCTGTATTGGTTTAACATATGTCTGTATTGGTGGAACACATGTCTGTATTGGTGGAACACATGTCTGTATTGGTGGAACACATGTCTGTATTGGTGATACATATGTCTGTATTGTTGGAACACATGTCTGTATTGGTGGAACACATGTCTATATTGGTGGAACACATGTCTGTATTGGTGGAACACATGTCTGTATTGACGGAAACCCAGTCGACTGGTGGTACAATCCCAACCGCGTCTATCTCTACACACTAGTGACTGGAAACAAAATCAGACTGCTACGGATACCGTTATTATTGGGACTCTTCCCTGGCTGTTGCAGATGAAGACGGACCATTTATGGGAATGTCCTGTGTGCTGTGATGTGGGTTCTTGAGTCAACTCAAAAACTGTGAATTGCAACTGGTAAACGACAAGATCTGTCATATGTCAGTAGACATATGCGGCCCTGTCCCAAGCTGCCGTTTGAATTTGAAGTAAAATACAGGCCCATTTTAAATCTTCACAGATAACTCAAGTGCCCCAGTCTTACCCCCAGAATGCCTTAACGAGACAACACTAACATGCATCATCTCTGACCACCAGCGATGAACACAATGCGTGTAGACGTGAACAAACATTACAAACACTTTGTGCATTGTATATTCTACACTGTTTTATTTTTTTCATGTTGCCACAACAGTGGAATAGATGGCCTAATCTTTTCGATTTCCAATTCTCAATTGATTCACAGAGTGCACAAATGAGTTCCAGAGTTGAGTTGAGCTGACTACAGAACCGACATGACTGCGCGAAACATTCCAATATGTGCTCAATGTTGGAAGGTGTGAATACCGGAACCAAGGCTTTTGATACAGTCAGCAGAGAAGGACTGTGGAAGATTATGGCGAAATATGGCTGTCCACGAAAGTTTGTCCAAATTGTGCGGTTATTTCATGGTGGCATGCAGGCAAGAGTACAGGAAAATGGTGAACTGTCTGAACCCTTTACTGTCACCAATGGAGTGAAGCAAGGATGTGTCCTGGCACCAACACTGTTCAGCCTCATGTTTTCAGCTATGTTGACGAATGCCTTCGAGAACGACGACATTGGAATAGACATCAACTACCGTATGGATGGAAAGTTATTCAATCTCAGAAGGCTGAGAGCTAAATTCAAAATTAACAGCGACACCGCCAGAGAGCTCCTGTTTGTTGATGATTGCGCTCTATACGCCAACTCAGAGGCGGACATGCAACATAATGTTACAGCTTTCTCACATGCCTGTGCCAACTTTGGGCTCAATATCAACTTGGAGAAGACTGTATTTATGTACCAGCCAGCTCCAGGGAATAGATAGTAAAGTGAATGGCCATAGACTAAGTGTTGTGGACAAATTCACCTATCCTGGCAGCACTGTGTCACAAGCTGCCACAATTGATGACGAAGTGAATGCAAGAATCTCCAAGGCCAGTGCAGCCTTTGGCAGACTGTACAAGAATGTATGGGACAGAACTGGAATAAGCCTGCAAACAAAGCTAAAAGTGTACTAAGCAGTTGTATTATCCACACTGCTATATGCTTGTGAAACCTGGACTGTTTATCAGCGACACGTTAGGGAATTAAACCACTTCCACACAGTCTGTCTAAGGAAGCTGCTGAAGATTCAATGGGAAGACAAGATCCCAGACACTGAAGTCCTAGAAAGAGCATCCATGTCCAGTATCCACACTCTATTGATGAAGAATCAGATTCGTTGGGCTAGCCACTTGACTTGCATGCCAGATCACAGGCTCCCTAAACGAATTTTTTACAGCTAACTGCATTGTGGTAAACGGTCCCAAGGTGGCCAGAGGAAACGCTTTAAAGACACTCTGAAAATCTCTCTGAATGCTTTTGGAATTCATCATGACACCTAGGAGTCTGCAGCCAGAGACCGAATTTCGTGGCGTGCATCATTACACAAGGGTGCAGTCATGTGTGAGGCAACCAGGACTGCAAGAGCTGTTAAGAAAAGGCAGGACAGAAAAACTACTGCAGGAAATCCTCCTCCAGAAACGTCAAGCATTCTTTGTCCACATTGTCAAAGAACATTTCGAGCCAAAATAGGCCTTATCAGCCATCTTAGAACTCACAGTTCCATACCTTCAACCCCACTGGATGAAATGAATGGTCATCATCATTCTTTATGGACAAACAACAAACAAACGAATCCCGGAAGATCCGACACGACTGCACAAAATATTCCCATATGTGTTCAGTGATGGAAGGCGTGATTCACGGAAGAATAGCCAGCGGTCGATTAACAGAACAACTCATATGTGACATTAATGACACCCTGAACTAGGGTTAGGGTTATGACACCCAGGACATGACAATGAGAAATGACAACTTGGACATGGCACCCTGGACATGACAATGAGACATGACAATGGGAAATGACACCCTGGACATGACACCCCGGACATGACACCCATGACATGACAATGGGACATGACACCCATGACATGACACCCATGACATGACACCCTGGACATGACACCCTGAACATGACACCCAGGACATGACACCCAGGACATGACACCCTGGACATGACACCCTGGACATGACACCCAGGACATGAGACCTTGGACACACATGACCTAACAATGAGATGTGCCAATGGATGAGGCATGGGAACAGAAGATGATTCGAGAATAGCTTCAGCGGTTGTGATTAGAACAGCAATTACATATTCATATCTTAGAAGAAAGAAAAGCAAAAATGCAGCTTCCGAGTAAACGGGACCCATGATAAACAGGCGAATTATTTCTACTGTCATGGCAAACATTAGACGGAAGGTGGATTGAAGAAATTATACAAGAATCGTCATACACACAGATAAACAGGCATGCATTTAGCCGGATAAAAAGAAAGAAACAAAGAAAGAGATACTGAAAGAAAGAAAGTAAGAAAGAAAGAAAGAAATACTAAGAGAAAGAAATACTGAAAGTAAAATAGGGAAAATTAGAAAGAAAAAAAGAAAGATAGAAAGAATAACAGACATAACCAAAGATAAACAGGCGTCGAGGTCGGCAGACATACATAACAAAATGAAAGAAAGAAAGAAAGAGAGAAAGAAAGACACTCAGACAGACATACAGACAGACAAACAGACAGATCCGTGGTCAGCACACGTGATAATTACCATAAGGCTCCTTCTTCTGAAATACTTCAAGAGGGAAGCAGGCCATACTTGTTGACAACTTGTGGCTCACACTGTCCAACAGCCGCGGTAGACTTCCAGTTCCTAGATTGCCTTCTTGAACGTTAGTTTAGTGGAGTCCTCACTGCTGTAATGTGTGTGCTGTTTGCTATGGAACTTGCTTGGAAAAAGGCCTTACTCTGCGCGGAAACCTGCCCAACCCGGGTGACGGAAGCCGAATGACGTCAGAATTGTCATGACTATGCACTGTCCAATATTGTGCTGCTTTCTGCGGACTGGCTTCACATTGAATTCACGAAAGAACGACCAGTGAGTGGGTAGAATGAATTCTGTAATTAGATCAATCAATCAGTGCTTATCGCCTATACCTGGTAAATTTTTACTTGCATAGATACAATACAACAAAGCAAACATGTATATTAATGTTCTGGAGAGAAACAAAGATACAAACACCAAACTACCACACAAGGACCTCCGTGGACGCTAACTGCCGCTGTAGAACTCTGGTTAGGTTATATACACATCTCAAAACTCACGCAATCTACGTGAAACAATAGTTGTATTTTACATTCCAGACATCTTTACATTGTCAAACTTGAACATTGCACGTGAGTCTATGGCAAAAGTAGTCTTTGCAAGATAGGAAATATACTGACCAAAATAAAAAGCTTTTTATTGTCATGAGAAGAAGCGTGTAAAGGTGATAATCAGAACCTATGCTGTTTTATGGATGTGAAACATGGACAATAAACAGAGAAGCTGACAAACACCTAGTGGCAGTGGAAATGTGGTTTCTTTAGAATATTCAAAGAATTCCGTGAACGGAGGAACATCCAAATAACATGAGCAAGTCTTATTAGAAGCAAATGAAAACCGTAAATTATTTCGAGAAATTAGACGTATATGGTCACGATGTTTTGGGGTACATTATGAAAAATTAACTGGAAAACTTAGTGACAACTGGCAAAATTAATGGGAAAATAGCAAGGAGAAGACAGAGAGGTAAATATCTGGATGGTGTTGGCATATGTCATAATGGAGATAAGAACACAGTTGTGATCCACGATGGTGTACCTTGACCACTCCGAAGTGTTTCGGCATGGCACACAATGATGATGATATATCAATATATATATCCCCACCTGATCGCTGGCACTGTTGCAGTTTTGAAGATCAGACCACTGGAAACTTGCCCAAGGCGCCATGAAGCCAACCATCCTGCTCTGTCAGTACCCCGGACTCTCCCCTGTGCAAGACACCATTTGCATCATCGTGTTTGTATTGAATGTAAAAAGGGGATGGAAAGTCAAAATATCCACTTCATTGCACCGGGTTTTGTCCCATATCCGCAGAGCGTTATGTCGACAATATCACACAGGCACGAACTGCGCAGCCCCAGCGACCACCCCCAGGAGTCTCCAAGATATTTACACACGGGAACCGAACTATTGAATCTGATGCGAGAGCAAGAGGACTCCCAAGAAGAAAACTGACTGACGACATCAAAGATAGCTGAGTTGAGTACTGCACTCAGAACATTTCCATAAGTGCTCCGTCCCCTCGTTCAACAGCCAGCGAGAGTCATCATACTGCTAATCGTCAAATGTAATGCAGAGTCACATGAATGACAATTTCCAGTGCCACCCACAGGGCACTGGAGCGCCAGTTATTCCTCCCCACGACGCTTGACGGCAAAAGTGGACGTTAATGAAGATGAATACTTACTGTTGTGAGGTTTGTATTGTTTTGTGTGGACAGGAACTCAGGACAAGAGCCTTAGCTCTGCATGAGGGCATGCACTAGCGTTGGCGCGGAAGTAATATGACGTCAGGATCATACCCGAAAATTGTGTGTTCAAAAGAAATGCAGAAGTGTGCGCATATGTCTTCTCACTGAAGTCATCATCATCATCATCATCATCATCATCATCATCATCATCATCATCATTTGCCATGCCAAAAATCTTAGAGATCAATTATCGCGATCTCCCACTATCACTAAAGTTATAGATCAGCTCTGGGGTCTGGTCTAGATTATGTCATGTAGCCTAAACATTCAGATATTTATCTCTCGCTTTCTCCTTGCTCTTTTCCCAAGAGTTTTTCAGCTGTCACTAAGTTTTCACGGTTAATTCTCCTCAATATGAGCACACTGCCGGGTGCTGACTAAAATAGTGATCATATACCACTATGTGGTTAAAATAAAAGTAAGACTGAATAGAAGAAAAAAAGTGGTTAGGAACATGAGACTTAATAAAGAGGTTTTGAAGGTAGATAAAGAAATTCAAGAACAATGCAGAGTGATTGTGAAAAATAGGTATAATGCAATAGCTAAAATACAGAATATAAACGAACAATGGGAAATGTTATGTGATTCCATTCATCAAACGAGCAAAGAAATATTACCGGAGAGAAGCCAAAAGGCTAAGAAAAAATGGATGACTGAAGAAATATTAAAGTTGATGGTCAAAAGAAAACAGAGTAAAAATGACAAGCATTCATATAATGAGATAAATAAAGGAATAAGAAATAATTGTGTGAAGGCAAAAGAAAGTTGGTTAAATGAACTTCTTCTTCTTCTTCAGCGTTCCGAGCCATTGAGGTTCTTTGCTCATTTAGGTTAAATGAACAGTGCAAGAAAATTGAATTGAATTTTATTAAAGACTAGCTGACCCTGCCCGGCTTCGCCCAGACCCTGGTGGGGAGCATCTCATTTAATTCATATAAGTAGTCATATAAGTTCTCGTTCCCGTTACCGACTGTCTGTCTGTCTGTCTGTCTGTCTGTCTGTCTGTCTGTCTGTCTGTCTGTCTGTCTGACCCGGCCCGGCATTGCCCAGCTCCTGGTGTGGAGCATCTCATTTAATTCATATAAGTAGTCATATAAGTTCCCGTTCCCGACTGTCTATCTGTCTGTCTATCTGTCTGCCTGACCCTGCCCGGCTTCGCCCAGTCCCTGGTGGGGAGCATCTCATTTAATTCATATAAGTAGTCATATAAGTTCCCGTTCCCGTTACCGACTATCTGTCTGTCTGTCTGTCTGTCTGTCTGTCTGTCTGACCCGGCCCGGCATCGCCCAGCTCCTGGTGTGAAGCATCTCATTTAATTTATATAAGTAGTCATATAAGTTCCTGTTCCCGACTGTCTATCTGTCTGTCTGTCTGTCTATCTGTCTGCCTGACCCTGTCCGGCTTCGCCCAGTCCCTGGTGGGGAGCATCTCATTTAATTCATATAAGTAGTCATATAAGTTCTCATTAAATTCATACAACAAAAAAAGTAACTTAAAAGAATGTCCTTCCACACACCATCCATTATTTTTAAGGAAAACTCTTTCTAATCACCTGCATGACTACAGTAACTTCTTAAGCAAAAAAAGATGAGTTACAATGTTATGCATTGTGCATTATTTTTATGAAAACTTTGAAAATGCCTTACAGATTGTATCATTATTTATTATAACTCATATGCCGGTACATAACTATGGACAAAGAGTTTATAAATCTTTGAAAACGATGCCACAATATGACTATAAGTTATACATAAAAGTTATGCCCCTTGAAATAACTTTTACAGTGTTAGGTCCCCGGAGATATATGAAATTATAATGAAAAATGAAAAATGAAATAATACTGAGTAAGCAGGCGATTTCACACTAACAAAATATCACAGTTGGCAGCGCTGGAATGAAAGGAAGGCGTGTAGAAAATTTCATCTCAATCGGATGGGCCGTTCGCGAACAAATAAAGGACATACATACATACATATGGACAGACGGAGATTGCCTTTTATATATAAGATAAGATTTAAAAAAAATATGCACAAACAAATCAATGATATTACAGGAAGAAATATAAGAATAAATACAGGTTGTTTAAAATCAAAAACAGGAAATATATTATTGGAGGAAGATGCTATAATAACGAGGTGGAATGAGTATATAAGAGTCTTATATGATGGAGAAAGCTCAGAATTTACAGAAGAAAGCAACTTAGAAGGTACACCTATTCTAAAAGAAGAAGTTGATGAACAAACGAACGAACGAACGAAAATCTTTATTTTCAAAGGGTTAAGAATTGGGCAAGCATTCTGACATTCTGCCCTTCTTCTCAATTTCTTCTCATACATTCTTTCATTGACGCTATCAAGCATATGAAGAAAGGAAAATCAGCTGGGTCAGATGGAAGCACAATAGAAAAATTAGAAGTAATGGGAGAATTTGGAGTAGATATATTAACCAAAATGTTGAATGATATTTATTGCAGTGGATATATGCCAAGCGATATGTTGAAATCTGTATTTATAGCTATACCAAAAAGACCAGGAGCAATTGAATGCGACGATTTTCGTACAATTAACCGCATAAATCATGTCACTAAGCTTCTACTCCGAATTATATGCGAAGAACGAGGAAGAAAATAAAAATGAAAATTGGTGAAGAACAGTATGGATTTGTGAAAGGAAAAAATACACACAATACAATATACACATTACGAACATTTGATAAAGTAAAACATGATGAAATGATTAAAATGTTGGAAGATATTAACATTGATGAGAAAGATCTCGGAATAATAAAAACTATTTACTGGAACCAAACAGCAGCAATTAAAATGGGAAATAAAGAAGGAAATTATGAACACATAAAGTTGGGAGTAAGACACGGTTGTGTTTTGTCACCAGATCTCTTCTCCCTCTATAGTGAAGTAATAATGAGAGAGATCAAAGAAAAGCCAGGAATAATATTTGGAGGTTATAATATAAATAATATACGCTATGCAGATGACACAATATTGATAGCGGATAATGCAACAGATCTACAACAATTGTTGGACACTGTAGTAACAGAGAGTAGAAAGGACTCTCCTTGAATATCAAGAAAACACTAACAATGGTGGTATCAAAGAAACAGGTGACACCCAAATGTGAAATAGAGATAGAAGGGAAAATTCTTCACCAAGTGGATAGTTTTAAATATCTAGGGACATTTATAACATCAGATGGAAGATGCACAACAGAGATCAAGAGCAGAATAGGGCAAGGAAAGGCATTTAAAAAAATGAAGAATATCTTATGCAATAAGTCACTATCATTGAATGTAAGACAGAGAGTGCTGAGGTGCTATATAAAACCTGTTTTGCTGTACGGCTGTGAATCTTGGAATATAAATGAACAAATTAGGAAGAGATTGGAAGCAACAGAGATGTGGTTCCTTAGACGAATGTTGCGAATTCCTCGGACTTCAGAGTAATTAACGACGAATGCCTTAAAGAGGTGGGCGAAACTAGAACATTATATACAACAATAAGAAAGAGACAAACAGCTTTTCTTCTGGTCATGTGATGAGAAGAGAGGCGCTGGAGAACATCGTGACAACTGGAAAGATCGAGGGGAAGAGAGGCAGAGGCAGACCAAGAGAAATGATGCTGGATGGATTGAGACGGTGGCATGGAGAAATATCAACGGCAGAGTTGATCCAGAAAACTAAAGTCAGAGATCTGTGGAGAGCCATGAACCCCTAGCCAGTCGGCAAGACACTTGATGAACAGACTTTATAACGAACGAACGAACAGACTTTATTTTCAAAGAGGTAACAAATTGGGCACGCAGGCCCGTCTTACATTCTGCCCTTCCAATCACTATGATGAGCTCACTAAGTAGGTGATAATGACGTGCTCAAATTATATTGTCTAAATCCAATTTCTGTAATCAATTTACGGTTCTCATTTGTTTCTCGAGAAACTATCCAAATTGTTTTTTTTTCCTGTTCACCCATGACATTCTTGGCATATATCTCTGCCTCATCTTCTCATCATCACCATGTGCCATGCCAACTAGCGTAGGCATTTATCCCTTTCTACAGATATCGGTCTGTGGTTTTCTGGATCAAATCTGCTGATGATATTCCTTCAAGCCACCGTCTCAGACCATCCAGCATCATGTCCATTGGTTTCCTCTGCCTCTTTTTCCATTGATCTCTCCAGTTGTCACGATGTTCTCCAATGTCTCTCTTCTCATCGCATTACCAAAGAAAGCTGTTTGTTTCAGTCTTATAGTTGTAAATATTGATCTAATATCATCAACCTCTTTGAAACCTGGAGTACAACGAAAGGAGACGAAGCCTTGTTACAAACCTTTGAGAACAAAGTTTTAAGACGCATCTTTGGACCCATTAGGGATACACAAAGTGGAGAGTGGAAAAGAAGAAGTAACAAAGACATTTATGATCTGTTTAAGTCCCCGCTAATCACTGGTATCATGAAGGCTAATAGACTACAATGGCTGGGGCATATAGAAAGAATGGAAGACAATAGGGAAACAAAACTCGCTTACACTCAGGAAATAAATGACCGTAGACCCCGAGGTAGACCAAGAAGACGGTGGAGAGATAATTGTCACGGAAAATTTGATAGATTCGATCGATGACAGAAAGAGACATTCGTCTACACAAACACCGACAACCCTTTGATGAGCAGGGGACTGAGGAAAAAAATAAGTTGCGTCAAATGTCTACACCCGGTCGGCATTTTGTTAACAAGTTGTTGCTCGAGACGGGACAAAAGCGCCATCCGTCTGCAAGGCGGTAGTCGGCCTTTGATGTTGTAGACGGAATGTCTGGACAGACGTTGGAGAGGTCTTGTGATGTAAGGGACATGATTCCCCAGTTCCCAGACTAGCGGGACTCTCGGAAGTGCCGGGACAAGTCCCAGATGAAAGCAAACTAGACGGCGGATTGATTCCAGTCAGTCTAAAACAGGGAGAGAAAGCCAGACGCTGGACTGATTAGCGTCTAGACTTTTTGGTGACGTCACTCAAGCCCCGAATTAAAAGTTATGACGTGCTAAGGATCGGCGCAGTATTCCGAGTTGTGTTAAAGAAAGAGACTATAGTGTCAACGTGTTGATATTTATCGGCGGACATAGATCCAGTCTGTGATTGCATAGTCTCAATCTTCAACCGGAATAGCCATATGGTATTCTATTAATCATATCTAACTTAGAGTATGATTAGGAATAGAGTACAGTACTGTGCGGTGATATAATGTATTATAGGTGCGGTGATAAAATGTATTATAGGTGCGGTGATAGAATGTTCTATAAGTGCGGTGATAGAAATTATTATAGGAGAATCGGCACTAGTAGCCTATTGTGTGGCTTTAACTAGCTTGTGTGATATATCATTTAACTCAGGGAGTTAAGGACAATGTAGTAGGATAATAATTAGAGAGATTGGGGATGGTTGGGAGGGATGAAGGGAATGTGAAATGGTAGGATTATCCAGTAGGGCATCTGCTGGGTTTCTACCCGTTTCCTTTAATCTTTCCTTGTGTTCCCATGTCTCAGACCAATGTGATGAGCTATTTGGCAGTATGACAGGAGTTCGGTTCTCTGTTATAGATCTGAGTGCTGCTATCGGCCTACACTCACCTAATTAAGGTCAGAATTGAGTTGCTTCACCAGGGGATTCTCTATTCTACAGGTTCCACTTGATGGTGCTACGATATACTTACCAAGAAGTTAGTATCAAAGTTAAAGAAAGTGATGGCTCACGGATTGAAGACAGAGATTACTGAGAGGCTTGTACACTGGGCACATAACCTAGTTGGTCTGCAGAAACCTGGCTTCTGCTGAGCAGGACTTGATGAACATATGTGTGATTTTTTTTCTTGAGTCATATGCTACATCACCGAAGATTCAGAACACTATAAATAACACATATACCAATATACATAACTACCTGGAACATTAATAGGTTGCTTTTAATATGGGGAAAATAGTATAACCAGTGACTTATGAACAGTTACATTTTCCTATGTGACATTTAAGTTATTGGAAAGATTCTCTGATCAACGAACATTATTGAACAGAGTAAATTCATAGTGTATGTTAGTGTGAAGACCAAGATTGGACATTGTCGATCATTGATGACCAACGTCCTGATTGTTCGAGAGTTATCGGAGAAAGTCGTCACGTGGCCGGAGAAACATCTTCTGGGTGAGTTTTCTGTCCGGAATACATGGTGCTGTTGTGTGCTCAGCACAGTGATGTAACAGACTTTGCTCCTGATTCACTGGTCTGATTCTACATACATATTAGCATATTCGACACACATTCTACACATTTCACCCACACACACTTCTCACACACATACTTTTTGCTTTAATAAATTATTTGTTGTATTATTTGTTAAAGCTAGAGTTGTTGAGTATGTTGTGTTGGGGAAGAATGAGAGGGGGCATGATCCAGGGGTGAGTGAGAGTAAGAAAGAGGTGTCTACAGACTGAAGGAGTTTTGTGGACGGATTCTGGTGGTTTCTCTAGGACAATAATATTGGGTTAATAAAATTGTGGGTGTTGATTCCCCTCACTCCAGGGACGACACTAAAGTAATAAAGGATTACTACGACAATAATATATATACAGACCTACAAGCACTTGGAATCAACGACTGGCAAGAGAAGGTCAACCAGAGAGACGAATGGAGACGGATTGTATCTGCAGCAAAGAACCTCAATGGCTCGGAACGCTGAAGAAGAAGAAGATTATTAACCTCTTTCAGGCAATCGTCGTTAACTACTCTGGCAATATGTGACTCATGAAGCACATCTGCGATACTCCCAAGCATATTTAACGGGAGCCAGCTTTTCACCGCATTAAGTGTTTCTCAGCTTGTCTACTTATTATATACATTAGTACCTTATTCCTCTCCCCCAGATGGTTTACATGGCCTATGCTTCCTGTCGTAAAGTTTTTTTCAACAAATGATGATGTACACACAGTGGGGACGACTAACAAAAAAAAAAAAAAAAGACACACGTGTATTCAGACAGAGATACACATACAGACAATTATGTGAAGACATGATCGACATCTCTTTAACCTCGCCAGATTTCCCCGATATCTTCGTCATGCAATACCCAGACAATGAGCAATGTTATAAGTATTGAGTGAGAAGATAGCATCAAGAGATGGCCGAACAGCAAGTAGTCTGACAGAATGTACAATCAAGGCGAGAGACACTGTTGGAGATCTATTACAGCCAACTGTGATTGTGGAGAAGGCACCTGATTGATGGATTGAGTACTAAGAAGCACATATAGAAAGTGGGCGATCTCGTGGCAATGTGGTTAGTCCGCCTGCCCTGCCCTCTGGTTGCTTTCCGGACGCCGTCTTTCACAAGTGAAATTTTCTCAGAGTCTCCTGGGATCGTCGCTGGATCTACGGAGTTGGTGCTCTGTGCGACGCCTTCGGCAGACCGCTCTGTGGAAAGAGACTGAGCCATATGGGACAAATCCCAACTGCAATGGAGTCGATCCTGTACCTTTAAATCCATCTTAAACTGATTGAAGTCGTGAAGGAAGACATACATAAAACACATAAGGCACCAGAGACACCGAAAGCAATCACTACTGCCACCTCCAACTAAGAGAAGACCATCGCTGAAGGAATGCGGTCGTCATGGAAGACAAGGGAGCGCTCGGTAGTACCCCAAGTCAGCTAAGAAATTCTGCAACAGACCTGCATGGGACACGAACTAGAGGTCAAGAAACTTCGACCAACATGTGGTGCCCCAGCGTCGCCGGCTGTGTGGATGTCATGCAGTAGAACATGTGTGCCAACATTGTCATGTATTTTATGGTGTATTGTGTCATTATAAACATGATTACTGCTTACCCTGGCGCCGAATGTTGGGCTCCGCTCACCAAACCCGACACACCGCATTGTGCCAACGGCTTCGGGCCGAGGAGCGCAAATGGGATATTCTAGCCATACCCTAGTGCGAGGAAATTCAACCTACAGATTAAATGTCATAGCTGGCAGACTATGTCATAAGTTTCGGTCAGCAACTGGTCTAGGATCGAAGCTCAGACAGGCGGGCAGTTTGAGCATTGCTTTGCTGATCCGGCAGCTTTTGCAGATTTTTTTCCTCCAGATGTATTGGTGTTACGTTTCTTCTTGAGTAAACTAGACAGGCCGAGGGAGAGAGAGAGAGAGAGAGAGAGAGAGAGAGAGAGAGAGAGAGAGAGAGAGAGAGAGAGAGAGAGAGAGAGAGAGAGAGATCATGCTGCATGGGCAGCACATGGTATCTACAATTCAGCCCAGGCTTTGTGCTATGAAGAGGTATAACTCCTGGCCCCCGCCATGGAATGTAGTTATAAAATCTCGATAAAAGCACAATGTAATACACTATCTACTGCCGGTCTTTGAGGCTAAAGGCTTGCGATCGCGGTTCTTGAGCCGCTTACCAGGCGTTCGAAACTCAGCTGCGACCGATTTGTGCAGCAGACCGTGTGACGTTGTGTTATAACGTGTTGGCATGGGAGCCGGTCGTTCAGAAAGCAATGGCAAATTACCGAACTTAAAACTTGCCTAGTACATCAACAGCAGCTGAAAAATGCTGGTGTTGACTGCAACGTCCTCTAAGGGATATGCAACATTAAAAAAAAACAAAAAAACCAAAACAACCAACTATCGCATTCAAAGACCGCAAAGTGCCAGTGACAGTAAATGCTTACCCCAGGTAGCCAATGAGCTTCAGCCAACACCTGCTAGTATTTACATCGTTCGGAAGATTTTGATACCGGAAACAGCGGCTTCCAAATCTCCTCGCCAGAAGAACTGTGTGCTCTTGTCTGCCCCTGTGCTTCCTTGGACAGCTTCTGTATCACGACACTCCAGTTAAAGTCAGTGATTGGAAAGATGACAGTATCCCGGTTCTTCAGCGTGGATATGAATAACAACGGTGAATGGGCGGATGAGGAGGAGAATCAGGGCTTAATCGTTGACATGGTTATCAATGGTGACGCGGGCAATAATTATGTGGGTCACGGCTGTAGTGGTCGACTATACTTACTTACGTTTGCCAAGAACGTTCCCCATCTTATCATATAGGGTGATATTTTCCACCCATTTCTTCATGTCTCTGCTAAGGAAGAGTTTGGGGGTGTCGTTGAAGCCAATGTTATCGCCTTGGGTGTAGAGCTTGAAGTAGGGAAGGTCCGTGATGTGCTCGTGATAACACACCATGGGCTGCTCCTCACAGTTGACGGCGGCATAGGCGTGGTTGCGCCTCTTGGTGGTTTCCGCAGCCTGGATTAGCAAGTCAAGCAAGATGAACGGATAACCAATTAAGTCAATGACAATAAATAAAAAGAACACACACCATCATATCCGATGAGGACAGCATGACACACGGGTCTGCGTGCCCAATTCTTAACCCTTAGAAAATAAAGTGCGTTTGTTTGTTCCTTCATCACCATTATGATCGTTATAATACAGCATCCTCCTTAGAACTTGGTCCTGGTTACATGTAATTGGAAACATTACTTACTCATCGCCAGTGTTCCTAGCACGTGCATCTTCATCCCCAGGGTGTCTGTACTGACAGGTGTCCAATGAATGAATCACCAAGAAGCGGTATTCTATAGACTTCACTAGAGCACGCTCCCAAGTAACACAATGAATGTTGCCACCAAAGCTTTCGTCGGCACACAAACAATACACACAGCGACAGCATTACATGAAACACTCTTCCTCCCCCTCCTCCTACCCTCCTCCTCCCCCTCCTCCTCCGCCTCCCCCCTCCTCCCCTCCTCCTCCCCTCCTCCCCACCTCATCCCTCCTCCTCCCCCTGCTGCTCCTCCTCCACCTGCTGCTCCTCCTCCCCCTCCTCCCCTCCTGCTCCTCCTCCTCCTCCTCTTCCTTCTCTTCCTCCTTCCCCCCTCCTCCTCCTCCTTTTCCTCCTTCTTTTTCTTCTGCTGCTGCTGCTGCTGCCGCCGCTCCATTTACCCAAGTTAATTGTTGGGGGAAGATGTAAATATCTTTCAAGTGCTCTTTCTAATAATAGGCAGACAGACAGACAGACAGACAGACAGACAGACGGGACCGGGAACTTATATGACTACTTATGTCAATTAAATGAGATGCTCCCCACCAGGGGCTGGGCGAAGCCTGGCCGGGTCAGACAGATAGACAGACAGATAGACAGGCAGACAGACAGACAGATAGATAGTCGGGAACGGGAACGGGAGCTTATAGGACTATTTATGTGAATTAAATGAGATGCTCCCCACTAGACTAGAGACATGTTTCATGAAATCCGTGTCTATGATTCTAACAAAGCGACTGAACCGGAAATGTGACTGGGATGGAAACGCGGGTGTCAAGGCCCTGAGCCATGTATCAACCTCCATGTTGGTCCCATTCTGTCCCATCTTGCAGGAACCATGCCCTCCACTGGCGGCCCATGTAAGCCAGTGTGACGTTTGAGTGGTCAACTTACTGCAGATCCTAAGACATGCTGTTGAGTGGTCAACTTACTGCAGATCCCCAGACATGCTGTTGAGTGGTCAACTTACTGCACATCCTAAGACATGCTGTTGAGTGGTCAACTTACTGCAGATCCTAAGACATGCTGTTGAGTGGTCAACTTACTGCAGATCCTAAGACATGCTGTTGAGTGGTCAACTTACTGCAGATCCTAAGGCATGCTGTTGAGTGGTCAACTTACTGCAGATCCTAAGACATGCTGTTGAGTGGTCAACTTACTGCAGATCCTAAGACATGCTGTTGAGTGGTCAAATTACTGCAGATCCTAAGACATGCTGTTGAGTGGTCAACTTACTGCAGATCCTAAGACATGCTGTTGAGTGTGAGACACGGCACTTCCATGTCCGTATCCTCAAGTCAATTGCACTGTCCTTAACAAAACGTCATTTATTAGCTGCCGTTGCGCTTTTGTAGTCAGGTTTAATTCAGCAGTTTTCTCCTCCCCGCTTCCTCTCTTTCCCCACAACGCCACGCCATTTTTAACGTTACATCTCTCTGCAATACTTCAGTTCTCAACCATACCCGCCGCTCTCAACCCCATATACTGTCCCCCCCCCCCCCCAATTTATATGTAACTTAACATCTCTCTGTCATAAATTATTTAGCATCTATTTCTCTGTTCCCCAGCCCACTCATCCTTCATCTTTCATTTGCATATCTCCAAAGTAAACACGGCCCAACAAATCCACACATCTCAGTAATCACCCCTTCCACACCTCCCCACCCCCACAATCACCATCCCACCCACACATCTCCATAAACACCCTTCCATATCTCCCCCACCCACTATCACCGTCCCGCCTACACATCCCCAGAAACACCCTTCCATACCCCTCCCCCACAATCATCCTCCAACCCACACATCCCCATAAAATCCCCTTTCATACCTCCTCCACCCCCAATCACCCTCCCACCCACACATCCCCATAAACACCCCTTCCATACACGTCCCCTTACACAATCACCCTCCCATACACACATCCCCAGAAACATCCCTTTCATATCCACACCCAAACCCCCCAATCACCCTCCCACCCACACATCCCCATAAACACCCATTCCAAACCCCCCCTCCCCACAATCACCCTCCTATCCACACATCCCCAAAAACACCTCTTCCATACCCCACCCCCTTCCCCCACAATCATCCTCCCACCCACACATCCCCAGAAACCGTCCTTCTATACCTCCCCTCCCCACAATCACCATCCCGCCCACACATCCCCATAAACACCCCTTCCATAAACCTCCTCCCTTCCACACACACACACACACACACACACACACACACAAGCGCGCGCGAGCACCCTCCCACCCCTCACATCACTCACCGACTTGAACTGTTGCTAGGACTTCTGGCACTCCCCACACTTACCCTCCCACACACACACACAACCCTCACCTTCTTGAACTCCAGCTTGGACTCCTGGCACTGGTCACAATCCCACAGGTAGAACATGACCAGGGTGATATCCTTGCTCTCCAGGAACGGCTGGAACGTGTCCTCGTCCAGGCCAAACACCCGATCCGACTCGATGAACTCGTCTGGCGGCGGGTCTTCCATGTCTCCCTCGTCTGTGGACAGACACGATACGCCTCCTTAGATGACGCTGAAGTCAACACGAGAGAGTTTACATAACGAAGACACAAACAATAGATTGCATGATTTATTGCCTGGCATATTTCGCTGCATATCGTCCGGTACATACTGCAGACGTCACACAGCATAGACTAATGTAATTAGATAAATGCTTCAAGCTCAAATATACTATACGCATAATTACAAAGTAATCTGAACATTTGAATTGTCTACCACGGTAATTCTAAACTATCATGTCTTTTTATTTGCACAAAATTGGTTACTGTACATGAATGGCAATAGCATCTGCTAGCTTTAACATGCAATCATGTTAGACTCTGGGCTGTCGGCCCGTTGGTCATAGGCTGGAATCCACATCCAGGCTGGATGTTTACATGGACCCCGAGGTAGTGATATCAACCGTCCACGCTATGCAAGTGTCACGGCATTGATGGCGGACAAGTTAGTTGCACATCCTTTACAGGACGTCGCAGTCAACCCCATCATTTTAGGCTGTTTGTGATCTCTCGGCAAGTTTACGTTCGGTAGTTTACCATTGCTTTTTGACCGACCGGCACCCATACCATTTTATAAATAAGCAAAAGCAAGGCGGTCTGTTGCGAAATCGCCCACAGCTGTGTGGGAATACGAACTGCGCCCGAACCTCTTCGCCACGGAGCCGATTGATGGGGGACTAATACAAAATGGAAGCCATGACAGGGAAATAAAGGACATCTAAGTATGTTTGTTTTGGGGCCATTAGCTTTGACTCAAGCGTGGTCCATTCACAGGCTGCTAATTCTAGCGGATTAGCTTTCCCTATTACCAGTGTCCCTCGCCATCAGGCGAACCCATTCCGACTTCTGAGGTACTTGTAATTTACGACCCCAATTTACGACCCCAAGTCAAGGACAAGAAGTCAACATTTAGACAGACCAGGAAAAGAAAGGATGAAAGAAAGAACTTTTTTTTTAATGCAAGACGTGTTTTAAGATTTACTTTTTGGTTCACGCTTATTTAGCCAGTTGAAACACGACATGTTGATGGGAGATTCTAGATCAAACTGTCTGTCAAGGAAGCTGATGGTTCTGTCCTACGTGGCTCTTCAAGTTTGTTGGTAGCTCCTGTCTGGCCGAGTCCTCGCTGGTGTAGTGAGTGTGCTGTTTGATGTGAAAATGGAACTCATTGGGGAAATGCCTTTGCTCGGCACGAAGGTCTGCACGAGCTGTGTAAAGGAAGTGGAATGACGTCAGAAGAGTAACGAAAGTGGTGAGTCCAATTCTGTGCTGCACTTGTGTGCACAGTTCTAGTTTGTGGTTTTATTACCAACATTGCACATCGAAACATTCAGTGCATACGTGCACGGATCCCTTCCTCGATGTAGGCTTATCCCTCAGCGTGCAACGGTCGACCACACCAATTCCGTGTTGGTTGAATGTTCTTCCTTGACCTCCCCCATAACTTCCTTGCCCGGCTTCACAGCTGTTGACCTGATGTTCTTGCAGTCTGGTCTAGATTTCAGAGTCACATTTATCATTTGATTGGTGTAATCGTTCAGCATCTCTGAGTGTTAATCTGATTTCCTTCATCATCATCATGCGCCATGGAGATAAGCGTGTGTGGTCATGTTTCGCCATCTGACACGATCACCAGAGTCGCGGATCAGATCAGTCTACTTGTCCCGGTCATACTATCTGGTCAAGCCATCCAAATATTTACTTCACTGCCTTCCCCTTGTTCTTTTCCCTTCAATCTTGCCAGTTTTCACCATGTTCTCTAGTTTCTTCTTTTCGTTCATCCGGAGTGTTTTTTCAGATGTGATTGCGGTGTGTCTGTTATGCGCCCTTGGGCCGAAACCCGTAGGCCAACACATCGACTTTAGCGTGCTTTTTTGACCAGGTAGCATTCCTGGGTTCTCTAGTTTAATTCTTCTCATAGCGTGACCAAAAAATATTGAATCTCTGCGTCTAATTCCTCTAGTCAGTTCACAATTTTCAATTGTTTTTTGTGGTACTTGTTTATTGGTTGTTCTATCTGTCCATGGTATTCTTTGCATTTTCCTCAGAAACCACATTTCCACTGCTAATAGATGTTTTTCAGCTTGTCTGCTCACTGTCCACGCTTCACATCCACAAAAAAGTGCAGAACGAACGAACGAACGAACGAACTTTATTTTCAAAGGGTAACAAATTGGGCACGCAGGCCCGTCTTACATTCGGCCCTTCCAATCACTCATCTTTCGTTCATCAATAGTGCATAGGAAAAACATTGTCAAATGAATTTTGTAAACATAAACAGGAGCTATGTAGCACCCAACACTCTTTTTCTCGTTGCAAATTACATCTTTTCATTGGTCAGTGTGTTTTCCATCCTGCAAAAGTTACCTTCACCATATCAATTCTTGCTCTAATCTCTTCAAGGCATCTCCCGTCAGATGTTATGACTGTTCCAAGACAGTTGTACCAACTGACTTGTTTAAGAATATTCTCGTTTACCCCTAGGCTACATTATGGTATTTCGTTTTTGTTATAAACAACCATAATCATTTCCTTCGCGTCTAATTGATACATGGATTATAAATGTCTGGCTGGAATTCATTCATTTATTAGACCAATCTGTCCAAAGATCGATTAATAATTATTTATAGCTCTGCACTGGAGACATGCCCCAAAAGAACTCAGCAGATATCGACTTGTATTTGTATCGGTGCCATGTAAGCTGGTGTAGACATTTGTTTATCCCCAGAGTCCTCGATCTTTGGTGCTCTAGCTTAATTCCACTGATGATATCCCTCTAACAGACAGCACAGGTAAAACATCCTGTCCAGCATCTACTATCTTGGTCTCCCTGTGCCTCTTGTTTCCTCAATCCTTCCCTTTGTAACGACATTCTCAGGCTTCCCCTTCTCATGCCTTGCCCAAAGAGCGTCGACTATCCTTTTTCTGATGCCAGTAACCAGTTCTCTATGTGAGTGAACCTATTTCAAGACATCTTCATTGCTCTTTCTCTCTTTCCTGTATGTTCTCATTATTATTCTATAAAATCACACCTGCGCAGTTTTCACATAATTGTCACCTGTCTGCTAATTATCCCTGATTCGCTTCCGTACATCAGGATTTGCTTGCTTGCTTGTGTCCGCTGGCTGTGAACTCCAGCGTGAAGTCCAGTATGTCGGATGAAGACATCCTGTTGTCCAACATCAATGTGATATCATACCGGACCTGAGGTTTGCGTGAGTATCCGTTGTCCCATGTCTGACTTATTGGTGTGCAGACTGGTGGTTCCTCGCCGTACAGGCAGATACTCTCCGACTTCGGAGGAAAGGATTTGCTTAATATAACTCTCTGTTCTTGCTTAGGCTTGGTACATTCACGGACATGCTTGCACACCACAGCACTCTAAAATAAACAGCATCGTCAGTGCTATCCTGACGTCATCATTCTACTTTCCTAATGCGGCACTTGCATGGCGGCGTGCAGGGCTATGGCATTTCCTTCTGCCGATTTCCTCTGAAAGCATAACCACACCACAAGACAAGACACATGCAGGGTCAACTGGGCCGACAGACTGTGGGCAGCAGAGAACATTTCATGATTCAACAGACTAGAAGGACAGTTTAGAACATCCCAGACACACAACAGACTTGAAGGGGAACATAGAACATCTACTGGCAATAGACAAGAGGAATGGTATAGATAGGACATTGCAGGAAACAACAGACTACGTAAATATCATAGAACACCAAAGGAAAGAACAGACTGGGAGACAGTGTAGTACATTCCAAAGAACTATAGACTAAATAGATAGCATAGACTATATCAGGAAAATAGTGTGAATTAGGAGGAAATCTACCTAAATGTCGTGCTTTCCGTGGAGACGATTAAAAGAGACAGGATCGCCAGACGGTACATTTCTGTTCTTCCTTTGAGCAACGTTGTGTCTGTCTGTCCACCCCATCCAATTGTCTATCTGTCGGTCCAATTCACTTTTGTGTCTGTCTGTCCATTTCACCCAAGTGTTTGTCTATCCACTTCACTCAAATGTCTGTCTGTCCACTTCATTCAAGTGTCTGTCTATCTGTCCATTTCACCCAAGTGTCTGTCTGTCCATTTCATCCAAGTTGTCTGTCTACCACTTCATCCAAGTGTCTGTCTGTCCACTTCATCCAAGTGTCTGTCTGTCCACTTCATCCAAGTGTTTGTCTGTCCACTTCATCCAAGTGTTTGTCTGCTCACTTCACCAAAGTGTTTGTCTGTTCACTTCACCAAAGTGTTTGTCTGTCCACTTCACCAAATGTCTGTCGGTCCACTTCACCCAAGTGTCTGTCTGTCCACTTCACCAAAGTGTTTGTCTGTCCACTTTACCAAAGTGTTTGTCTGTTTACTTCACCAAAGTGTCTGTCTGTCCACTTCATCCAAGTGTCTGTCTGTCCACTTCACCCAAGTGTCTGTCTGTCCACTTCCCCAAAGTGTTTGTCAGTCCACTTCACCCACGCGTCTGTCTGTCCACTTCAACAACGTGTTTGCCTGTCCACTTCACCAAAGTGTTTGTCTGTCCACTTGATCCAAGTGTCTGTCTGTCCACTTCATTCAAATGTTGGTCTGTCCACTTCATCCAAGTGTCCGTCTGTCCACTTCATCCAAATGTCTGTGTGTCTGTCCACATCATCCAAGTGTCTGTCCGTCCACTTCAACCAAGTGTCTGTCTGTCCACTTCATCCAAGTGTCTGTCTGTCCACTTCATCCAAGTGTCTGTCTGTCCACGTCATCCAAGTGTCTGTCTGTCCACGTCATCCAAGTGTCTGTCTGTCCACTTCATCCAAGTGTCTGTCTGTCTGACCATGTCATCCAAGTGTCTGTCTGTCCACTTCATCCAAGTGTCTGTCTGTCCACTTCATCAAAGTGTATGTCGGTCCACTTCATCAAAGTGTCTGTCTATCCACGTCATCCAAGTGTCTGTCTGTCCACGTCATCCAAGTGTCTGTCTGTCCACGTCATCCAAGTGTATGTCTGTCTGACCATGTCATCCGAATGTCGGCCTGTCCACATCATCCAAATGTCTGTCTGTCCACTTCAACCAAGTGTCTGTCTGTCCACTTCATCCAAGTGTCTGTCTGTCCAGTTCATCCAAGTGTCTGTCTGTCCGCTTTATCCAAGAGTCTGTCTGTCCACTTCATCCAAGTGTCTGTCTGTCTGACCATGTCATCCAAGTGTCAGTCTGTCTGACCATGTCATCCAAGTGTCTATCTGTCCACTTCATCCAAGTGTCTGTCTGTCCACTTCATCCAAGTGTCTGTCTGTCTGACCATGTCATCCAAGTGTCTGTCTGTCTGACCATGTCATCCAAGTGTCTATCTGTCCACTTCATCCAAGTGTCTGTCTGTCCACTTCATCCAAGTGTCTGTCTGTCTGACCATGTCATCCAAGTGTCTGTCTGTCTGACCATGTCATCCAAGTGTCTATCTGTCCACTTCATCCAAGTGTCTGTCTGTCCACTTCATCAAAGTGTCTGTCTGTCCACGTCATCCAAGTGTCTGTCTGTCCACGTCATCCAAGTGTCTGTCTGTCCACGTCATCCAAGTGTATGTCTGTCTGACCATGTCATCCGAATATCGGTCTGTCCACGTCATCCAAGTGTCTGTCTGTCTGTCCACGTCATCCAAGTGTCTGTCTGTCTGTCTGTCTGTCTGTCTGTCGGTCTGTCTGTCTGTCTGTCTGTCTGTCTGTCTGTCCGCTTTATCCACGAGTCTGTCTGTCCACTTCATCCAAGTGTCTGTGTGTCTGTCGGCTTCATCCAAGTGTTTGTCTGTCTGTCCACTTCATCCAAGTGTCTGTCTGTCCACGTCATCCGAGTGTCTGTCTGTCTGTCCACGTCATCCAAGTGTATGCCTGTCTGTCTGTCCGCTTCATCCAAGTGTCTGTCTGTCTGTCCACGTCATCCAAGTGTCTGTCTGAGTTGAGTCTAGCTGAATCAAGAGCCTACTTTATATCACTTTTGACATTCGCATACGTGCTCCAACCTTATCTTCAACAAGCAGTGACGAGTTCCAATACTAATTGCTATATTAGCAGTCTGATTATGTGTGCGTCTGGCCTTTGCTCCGAGTCCTGAATGTCAGCTAGATCCCCTGGTCACTCCCTGCAGCATGCAGCACAATTATCTACAAGGCGTGCTGATCTACCCTTTCTTTTGCAATGCACATACAATTCTCTTTCCAGCGGTAAGGCGCCTGGTCCTGACTCCATCCCAGCAGAGATATACAAAGCAGGTAGACAGAGCAGCTTCACCAAGTCTTTACAAAAATAAGGCTGAACGAGACCATGCTACAAGATTTCAAGGACGCGTCAATAGTCCACCTTTACAAACTAAAAGGAAACCGTCAATGCCGTGACAACCACCGAGGCATCTCCTTGTTCTCAATGGCAGGGAAGATACTCGCCAGAATTATTCTCAGTCGCCTCACGGCCCATCTCGATCAAGGTTTTCTTCCCGAGAGCCAGTGTGGCTTCAGAAAAGAACGAGGAACTGTTGACATGATTTTCGCTGCAATGGAGTAGCAAGAGAAATGTCAGGAACCGAACTTCGAAATGTTCTCCACTTTCATTGATCTTATCAAGGCTTTTGAGACAGTCAGCAGAGAAGACCTGTGGAAGATTATGGCGAAATATGGTTTTCTACGAAAGTATGTCCAAATAGGGCGGTTATTTCATGATGGTATGCAGGCAAGAGTACAGGAAATGGTGAACTGTCTGAGCCCTTTCCTTTCATCAATGGAGTGAAGCAAAGCTGTGTCCAGGCACCAACACTATTCAGCCTCATGTTTTCAGCTATGCTGATGAATGCATCAGAAAGCAACGACACTGGAATAGACGTCAACTACCGTATGGTTGGAAAGGTGTTCAATCTTAAAAGGCTGAAAGCTAAAACCAAAACTACCAGCGACACCGTCAGAGCGCTCCTGGTTGCTGATGATAGCGCTCTATACGCCAACTCAGAGGCAGACATGTAACACAATGTTTCAGCTTTCTCATATGCCTGTGCAAACTTTGGGCTCAATATCAGCTGGAAGAAGACTGTAGATATGTACCAGCCAGCTCCAGGGAATAATCACACTGTGCCGAATATCAAAGTGAATGATCTTAGACTAAGTGTTGTGGACAAATTCACCTATCTTGGCAGCACTGTGTCACAAGCTGTCACAATTGATGACGAAGTGAATGCAATAATCTCAAAGGCCAGCGTGGCCTGTGGCAGACTGTACAAGAATGTGTGGGACAGAAATTGCATAAGCCTGCAAACAAAGCTGAAAGTCTACAAAACAGTCGTATTATCTACATGTTTGTGAAATCTGGACTGTTTACCAGTGACACGCTAGAAAATTAAACCACTTCCATATAATCTGCCTTTTGAAGCTATTGAATATTAAATGGCAAGACAAAATCCCACACACTGAAGTCCTAGAAAGATCGTCCATGCACACTATCCACACTCTACTAATGAAGAGTCAGATTCGCTGGGCTGGTCACTTAATTCGCATGCCAGATCACAGGCTCCTTAAACGATTTTTCTTATTGCGAACTGCGTTGTGGTAAACGCTCCAAAGGTGGCCAGAGGAAACGCTTTAAAGACACTCTGAATATCTCACTAATGCTTTTGCAATGCATCACAACACTTGGTAGACTGCTGCCAAAGACCGACATTCGTGGCGTACATCATTACGCAAGGGTGCAGTCACTTGTGAAGCAAACAGAATAGTAAGAGCTGTGAAACAAATGCTGGACAGAAAAACCGCTACAAGAGATTCCCCCCTGGAATGTCAAGCATTCTTTTCGAGCCAAAATAGTCCTTATCAGCCATCTTAGAACTCACGGCTCCATACTTTCAACCACACTGGTTGAAATGAATGGTCATCATCATTCTTGATTTACAAGCAACACACACAATTCAAAGGGCCCCGATCACATCTGACTTAGCATGCACCATTACCCCACCGAGTGGTAGAGACCCAGCCAATCTGTCCGCCTGCTCGTTTCCCACCACACCAGCATGTCCTGGGGAAACATCCAACAGATGCTGTCTAGTTTTGATTGTTGAATGGAAGTCTGTCACTCTGCCCGAGGCATGCCTGTCTTCACCATTCGCATCTAAACTTTGTGAGTTCAATGATTTATCCGTTTGTATGTATATCTATCTTTTCGTGTGGAATGGCTCTCGTCGCTTCAGAGGTCACAGATTGTGAGAATTGTATGGATATTTTGCCCTGGCCATGCGGGTGTACGGGGGAATGAACAGGCTGATAGCTAGCAGGGAATGCACCTCTTGGTGGTATCTTGCCTATGGACAAGGGGCAGGTGGTCGTGCGCTTGTGGGACCAGGTGGAGAAAGCGGAGGAACGGATTGACAACCCATATGTGGAAAGAATGAGATTGCGGGGGATCTGCAGGGGTTCTGGAAGAATCTCAAAACTGAGATGGACGACCAGGAGAACTTTTAATCAGATAGCGGTGGGAACGATTAGTAGTATGACTCTTCGCTGACTGTTGAACGAGGGGACTTAACACGTATGGGAATGTCCTGAGTGCAGTGATGTCAGTTCTTGACTCAACTCAACTCAACTCAACTCTATCTACCCATTGATCTATCCACGTGTCTACAATCAGACCCATCACGTTCTCCGACTATATGTTATCTTTCCATCAATCCATACGTATAATTTCCAGTCCGTATATCTATGCGTCCATCTATCAGTCTTATTGTCCACCATTCCATATGGCTATCTAGCTATGAACAAAGTTCAATATACCATACGACGGGAAAAGAAAAATTACTTTAAGAACTTAGTAATGGATAAAACAAATAGTAAGGATATATGGAAGGCAATTAACACCTTGACAAACAAGTATAATTTCCGAAATTCTTTACCATCAAATCATATTACATGCGACCAATTCAGTAATTTTTTTTCAAACTGACATAGACCAGTTGAAGGCTTCAATACCTAATTCTCCTTGCAACTTATCTTTACTGTCATCGTTTTGCGAGAATAGATGCTCCGGCGATATTCTTTCCGACATACCGCTAATGACAATCACTGAGGTATTCACTTACCTCAGTAACCTAAAAAACACAACCTCATCTGGGTTAGATGGAATCAGCAACCGCATTCTCTGTTGTGCTGCGCCAGTGATCTGTGTATCACTAACCTATGTATATAATCAGTGTCTCACCAAAGGCGACTTTCCATCAGCTCTCAAAATCGCTAAAGTGTACCCTCTTCTTAAATCTGGTTCATTGGACAATGATCTCCCGAACAATTACAGACCCATTTCCTTACTATCATCACTATCTAAGCCACTAGAAAAACACATCCATAAAGTAACATTACAGTATTTAGTTCGCAACAAGCTTATTGTTGACAACAAATCAGGATTTCGACCAAAATATTCTTGCCATACGGCCCTAACAAACATGATATAAAATTGGCACCAGAATATAAACAACAACAGCCTATGTGGAACTGTGTTTATTGATTTCAAGGAAGCATTTGATATGATAGACCATGTTATTTTAATTAAAAAACTTAAGACAATGAAAATTGGCCCTAATGTAGTCACTCTAATATCATCTTTTCTATCAAACAGAAAGCAAGTAGTATCACATAATAAATGTCTGTCTCATACCACTACCTTCAATATTGGAGTACCGCAAGGCTCTATTCTTGGCCCTCTATTGTTTGCCATATATATTAACGATCTACCTTTGCATCTTTCGTCGTCCTGCGATCTATTTGCAGACGACTGTACAGTGTATACAAATGCTGAAAACTGTATTTTATTGGAGTCGTCTTTACAACAAGAATTAAATAATGTAGTTAGGTGGAGCTATTCAAACCGTATGCAAATTAACATCACTAAAACAAAATCAATGTTACTAACAACCAGACAAAGACTTCAAACTCTAAGCTAACACACATCACTTCAACTTCACATCGATAACATGCCAGTAGAAAGTGTAATTGAGCACAAAACATTAGGCATAATCATTGATAGAAACCTAACCTTTAATTCCCACGTTCAAGCGCTTATTAAACAAACAGCGAAAAAAGACTACCAACTCGCCAAAATTAAAAACTTCCTTGATGAGGACACAAGGAAACTATTCTATACTTGTCATATACAGACACACTTTGACTACTGCTCTACAATCTGGGACGGTTGTTCTAATTCAAACACCAAACGACTTTACTCACTCCAGAAACGGGCCATGAGTCTAATTTATAACAAACATTTATCTGACAATCCTAGCCTGTATAAACACCTTCAGTTACTACCACTCCGCAAACGCCTGCTTTTCAATAAAGCTAAACTAATTCACAAAATCCTGCATCGGAATGCCCCAAATTACCTTTGGCCATTGTTTAAATATAATGCTAGACACAGTAAACGTTTAAATATATTACACATTCCGAAGCCTAGGATTGACTTATACAAAACAAGCTTAACGTACTCTGCAGCTCAGCTGTGGAACAATCTTCCACAAGAAATCAAAGACATCACCAATCCCTATTCATATAATCGCAAATTATTCGAACACTATCTCAGTACGGATTATCTTCCCCCTTAATAATAGAGATAATAATAATAATAACAAAACCCTAGTATAACAGCCAGTCCCCTTTTGGTAGGCCAGTATACTCCACATAGCTAATAACAAGTGTCAGACCATTATCTAATTTTACTGTGTCGTGTAGTTTTGATGTTCGCATTTTTGCCCATGCCCTTATAATGCATATCTTTTATATTGTTGCTGTTCTCTGTTAGCCTTGAATGATGTGTGAATGAAATAATGTATGAAAGAGAGTGATAGAAGGGCAGAATGTTAGACGGGCCTGCGTGCCCAATTCTTAACCCTTTGAAAATAAAGTTTGTTCGTTCGTTCGTTCGTTCGTTCGTTCTATCTACTCAATGATCAAGTCATCCGTCGATTTCAATATCTGTCGACGTAACTGTCTGTATATCTCCCTAATGATAAATTCATCTATCCAGCCATCCATTAAGTTACTTTCAATAACAGATTTAATGTAAACACGCAGATTAACACACACCTAACTGCAACAATACACCGAAGGTTAACACATATCTAACTGCAACAATATAATGAAGGTTAACACACACAAAACTGCAACAATATAATAAAGGTTAACACACAACTAACTGCAACAATATAATAAAGGTTAACACACAACTAACTGCAACAATACAATGAAAGTTAACACACAACTAACTGCAACAATACAATGAAAGTTAACACAGAACTAGCTGCAACAATATAATAAAGGTTAATACACAACTAACTACAACAATATAATAAAGGTTAACACACAACTAACTGCAACAATACAATGAAAGTTAACACACAACTAACTGCAACAATATAATAAAGGTTAACACATATCTAACTGCAACAATATAATGAAGGTTAACACATATCTAACTGCAACAATATAATAAAGGTTAACACACAACTAGCTGCAACAATATAATAAAGGTTAACACACAACTAAGTGCAACAATATAATAAAGGTTAACACACAACTAACTGCAACAATATAATAAAGGTTAACACATATCTAACTGCAAAAATGCAATAACGGTTAACACATATCTAACTGCAACAAGATAATTAAGGTTAACACACAACTAACTGCAACAATATAATAAAGGTTAACACATATCTAACTGCAACAATATAATTAAGGTTAACACACAACTAACTGCAACAATATAATAAAGGTTAACACATATCTAACTGCAACAATATAATAAAGGTTAACACACAACTAACTGCAACAATATAATAAAGGGTAACACTTATCTAACTGCAACAATATAATAAAGGTTAACACACAAATAACTGCAACAATATAATAAAGGTTAACACATATCTAACTGCAACAATATAATTAAGGTTAACACACAACTAACTGCAACAATATAATAAAGGTTAACACACAACTAAATGCAACAATATAATAAAGGTTAACACATATCTAACTACAACAATATAATAAAGGTTAACACACAACTAACTGCAACAATATAATTAAGGTTAACACACAACTAACTGCAACAATATAATACAGGTTAACACACAACTAACTGCAACAATATAATAAAGGTTAACACATATCTAACTGCATTAATATAATTAATGTTAACACACAACTAACTGCAACAATACAATAAAAGTTAACATATCTAACTGCAACAATATAATTAAGGTTCACACACAACTAACTGCAACAATATAATTACGGTTAACACACAACTAACTGCAACAATATAATAAAGGTTAACACACAACTAACTGCAACAATATAATAAAGGTTAAGACACAACTAACTGCAACAATATAATAAAGGTTAACACACAACTAACTGCAACAATATAATAAAGGTTAACACACAACTAACTGCAACAATATAATAAAGGTTAACACACAACTAACTGCAATCATATAATAAAGGTTAACACACAACTAACTGCAACAATATAATAAAGGTTAAGACACAACTAACTGCAACAATATAATAAAGGTTAACACACAACTAACTGCAACAATATAATAAAGGTTAACACACAACTAACTGCAATCATATAATAAAGGTTAACACACAACTAACTGCAACAATACAATAAAGGTTAACACATATCTAACTGCAACAATATAATTAAGGTTAACACACAACTAACTGCAACAATATAATACAGGTTAACACATATCTAACTGCAACGATATAATAAAGGTTAACACATATCTAACTGCAACAATATAATAAATATTAACACATATCTAATTGCAACAATATAATTAAGGTTAACACACAACTAACTGCAACAATATAATAAAGGTTAACACATATCTAACTGCAACAATATAATTAAGGTTAACACACAACTAACTGCAACAATATAATAAAGGTTAACACATATCTAACTGCTACAATATAATTAAGGTTAACACATAACTAACTGCAACAATATAGTAAAGGTTAACACATATCTAACTGCAACAATATAATAAAGGTTAACACACAACTAACTGCAACAATATAATATAAGGTTAACACATATCTAACTGCAACAATATAATTAAGGTTAACACACAACTAACTGCAACAATATAATAAAGGTTAACACATATCTAACTGCAACAATATAATAAAGGTTAACACACAACTAACTGCAACAATATAATAAAGGTTAACACATATCTAACTGCAACAATATAATAAAGGTTAACACATATCTAACTGCAACAATATAATTAAGGTTAACATACAACTAACTGCAACAATATAATAAAGGTTAACACAAAACTAACTGCAACAATACAATGAAAGGTAACACATAACTAACTGCAACAATATAATAAAGGTTAACACACAACTAACTGCAACAATATAATAAAGGTTAACACACAACTAACTGCAACAATATAATAAAGGTTAACACATATCTAACTGCAACAATATAATAAAGGTTAACACACAGATAACTGCAACGATATAACGAAAGTTATCATATACATAACTGCAAAAATATTGACGTGGATAGGCCTAAGGTTCATACCAGAATACGATCAGCGTTGCCAGTAGTGGGCTGTGCTCAATATTTAAATACCACGAAGGTTAACACAGATCTAACTGCAACAATACAAAGAAGGTTAACACACACCAAATTAAAGCAGTGATTATTGGGACGTAAGACAGCTGACTAAACATAGAAATAAACAATACACAGGGGAAAGAAGACTCAGGCTTCAAATACCTATTTAGCCTTTCATCGGGTACCTGGGATTCTTGAGAAAGGCTTAAAAAAAAAATTTCAAAAGATAAACACGGTGACTTATTTTAGTTGTTTTTAGTTTTAGTCGTTGGATCAACATCACGTCACACGGTTTACCCATAAGTGCTCCGTTTTCCTCCTAACTCAAACCTGAGTCTGGAAAAACTCAGCTCAATGCACGAACTCCGTTGCATCGGCGAGGACCCTGAAATACTTTGGGTAGATTTTTAACTCGAAATTTTGCCCGGGCAGCGCCGTTAGGCAACTCTTTTTCGATTTCCAACTGCCAAGGGATTTTTTACGTGCGCAACAATACACAAGGGCGTCCGATCTCACTACCCAGAGACCAGGGGAAATTTTATTACTGGAAGTCCAGGTGGATTTTTCTAATAAATCCCGGTCCTCAGCGGGGCCTGAACCCAGGACCTCCAGCACTCGAGGCGGACACCATACCTCGAGACCACTCACCCCCCACGGTGACTTATTATACTTAACAAAAGAAGATAGGACGAAACCTGTGACGACAAATTCTCATAATTTGTCCATTATTTCTCATGCAACATTTGGCTGTCAGTGCCATACACAGCCAGAGTCCATATGCTATCGCCAAACAATGTTCGTTGTAATCCTCTCGGCCATGTAGACCTATGATGATTGTATATAAATGTATATCAAGAATAGGTCAGTAACCAAATGGTACGCCGTGTTAATACATTGTCAAGTCTTAGTCAGATGTGTCTGAGTTACACATTGCCATGTTATCCTTCGGGAAACCCGGGGTCGAATCTTCAGAACGGTGTGGATTGTTTCTATCTGTTGGGATGGGGCGTGTTGGGGGAGAGCGGGGGACTCTAACCTGCACATTTCGCGGCGACTGCACTAGCCAGGCGACATTAAATACCTCAGGCTCAAAACTCACTTGTCCTACCTCGCAAGAATACTATAAGCAGTAGAGGAGACAGTTTGACAGACTGAGCTACCGTATGACTGTAGACCGTACTACCTGCTTTCTGTTAGCGCCGTTTGTTTAACGACTTTCACCAAACCCGACGCCCCACATTGGGCCAACGGCTTCGGGTGAAAGATCAAACGGACATGTACAAGCTAGTTAGTTAGTCGCGGTTCTAACTTCACGACAACGGGTCGTCCCCATATTGCTCCGTTCCTGTGCCAGTAAAAATCACACAAAATGCTCCCCATTGCCCTATGTGAACAATGGAATAGACAGAAGTGTCGGCAAGCCAACAGCCCGCACATGTACACTGTGCATAATGCCGCCGCCAGAATGCCAACACAAAAGTCATCCACGAAAAATACAGTTCGTCGTCCATGGAAATGGCAGTCACCAGGAAGACTTAATTGACCCGGGTTTTATCCCATATGTCTCGGTCTCTTTCCGCAGGGCGACCCACCGAAAGCGCCGCATAAAGAATGAATTCCGTAGCTATAGCTACGATTCCTAGGAGTCTCCTGAAAAAATCACTCGTGAACCGAAAAGGCAAACCAGTCAGTCCAGCAACAGCCGGCCGTAATCGTTCCGAACATGCAGTTCACGCTAAAAACAACCGTGGACAGATGCAAACGCACTCCACGTGAAATTAAAGCTCACAGTGTCGCGCCACGCACTCACTCAGTAACAGGGCGACGGAACCATATCCTCCTTAGTCGCCTCTTACGACATGCATGGTAGGCAACAGGTTACCATTCTTTGCTCCTCGGTATGGGTCCCGGCAACACACGGTCGTAACATGTACAAGCCTTGCTCTAGTGCGAGGAAATGCAACCTAAAGACTAAGAGTCATAGCAGGGAAGACAGATCTTTGTTGGTAACGGCTCTAGGGTGGAAGCTCCGACAGGCGGACAGTTAGAGCATTGCTTTTCTGATTGGGCAGCTTCTGCAGCTTGTCTTGTTCCAGACGTATTGGTGTTACCCCTCCCTGTGTAGTAATCTAGGCAGGCCGAGAGAGGGATCATGCTGCATGGGCAATACATGATTTCTAATTTAATCCCATTCTTTGTGTTATGGAGAGGTATAACTCCATCCCTGGTCCTCGCCATTGGTTGCATCATGTAACAAACTATCGACTGTCAAGAAGGACACGGTGCTGGTAACTAGTAAAGTAATAGGCTTCCGCATAGTCCCAATCCTTACAGTCAAGTAGACAGCACCGTTATCTGTACTCACACTTGACTTCAGTTCGTGTGTGATATCTGTCCCACAGAATGCATCAACGAGGATGTGGGTGTCGACGAGTACATCCAGTCCGAGAAGGTGATGGCCTTAAATGTGAACACCTTCAAACCCTACCTCAGAAACAAAGTCATGGTGTTGGTGATGTTCTACCATCCCAAGATACGGGCCTGCGAGTCATCCAAGGAAGAGTTTAAGAAGGTAAGAGATGTGTGGGGGGAGATATATGTGTGGAGAGAGATACATGTGTGTAGGGAACAAGATGTGGGGAGAGAGATAAATGTGTGTAGGGAAAAAATGTGTGGAGAGATAGATGTGTAGGGGAGAAAGATGTGTGTATAGATAGATATGCGGAGGTAAAAAGATGTGTGGAGAAAGATACATGTATGTAGAGAAAAAAATTTGTGTAGAGAGAGAGAGAGAGGAGAGAGAGAGAGAGAGAGAGAGAGAGAGAGAGAGAGAGAGAGAGAGAGAGAGAGAGAGAGAGAGAGAGAGAGAGAGAGAGAGAGATGTGTGGGATATAGATGTGTGAGGAAGGAAGGGGTATAATAATGTGTGGCAGACATATGTGTGACGGGAGATATATGTTTTTTTTTTGCATATCCTTTACAGGACATCGCTGTCAACACCAGCATCTTTCAGCTGTATGTTGATATCTTGGCAAGATTACGCTCAGTAGTTTTCCATTGCTTTCTGAGCGGCCGGCTCACATACCCCGTAGGTTACCGATGCGATTTGAACCACTGCTGATTCTCACCGTCATCACGTTAACTACGAGAGTATACGAGATTACGAAGAAAAGTCGTAACCTCTAAGCCAGGAAGCCGGCAGATATATGTGCGGATAGAGATAAATGTGTGGGGAGAGATAGATGTGTGGAGGAAGATATATGTGTTGATAGAGATAAATGTGTGGGGAGAGATAGATGTGTGGAGGAAGATATATGTGTTGATAGAGATACATGTGTGGGGAGAGATAGATGGTTGGAGGAAGATATATGTGTTGATAGAGATAAATGTGTGGGGAGAGATAGATGTGTGGAGGAAGATATATGTGTTGATAGAGATAAATGTGTGGGGAGAGATAGATGTGTGGAGGAAGATATATGTGTTGATAGAGATAAATGTGTGGGGAGAGATAGATGTGTGGAGGTAGAAAGATGTGTGGAGATGGACAGATGTGTGGAGGGAGATAGATGTGTGGAGGGAGATAGATGTGTGGAGGGAGATAGATGTGTGGAGGGAGATAAACGAACGAACGAACAAACTTTATTTTCAAAGGGTTAAGAATTGGGCACGCAGGCTCGCCTAACATTCTACCCTTCTATCACTCTCTTTCATACATTAATTCATTCACACATCATTCAAGGCTAACAAAGAACAGCAACAATATAAAAGATATGCACTATAAAGGCATGGGCAAAATGCGAACATCAAAACTACACGACACAGTAATATTAGATAATATTCTGACACGTGTTATTAGCCATGTGGAATATACTGGCCTACAAAAAGGGAACTGGCTGTTATACTAGGGTTTTGTTATTATTGTTATTATCTCTATTATTAAGGGGGAAGGTAATCCGTATTGAGGTAGTGTTCGAATAATTTGCGATTATATGAATAGGGATTGGTGATGTCTTTGATGTCTTGTGGAAGATTGTTCCACAGCTGAGCTGCAGAGTACGTTAAGCTTGTTTTGTATAAGTCAATCCTAGGCTTCGGAATGTGTAGTATATTTAAACGTTTACTGTGTCTAGCATTATATTTAAACAATGGCCAAAGGTAATTTGGGGCATTCCGATGCAGGATTTTGTGAATTAGTTTAGCTTTATTGAAAAGCAGGCGTTTACGGAATGGTAGTAACTGAAGGCGTTTATACAGGCTAGGATTGTCAGATAAATGTTTGCTATAAATTAGACTCCTGGCCCGTTTCTGGAGTGAGTAAAGTCGCTTGGTGTTTGAATTAGAACAACCGTCCCAGATTGTGGAGCAGTAGTCAAAGTGTGTCTGTATATGAGAAGTATAGAATAGTTTCCTTGTGTCCTCATCAAGGAAGTTTTTAATTTTGGCGAGTTGGTAGACTTTTTTCGATGTTTGTTTAATGAGCGCTTGAATGTGGGAATTAAAGGTTAAGTTTCTATCAATGATTAGGCCTAATGTTTTGTGCTCAGTTACACTTTCTACTAGCATGTTATCGATGTGAAGTTGAAGTGATGTGTGTGAGCTTAGAGTTTGAAGTCTTTGTCTGTTTGTTAATAACATTGCTTTTGTTTTAGTGATGTTAATTTGCATACGGTTTGAATAGCTCCACCTAACTACATTATTTAATTCTTGTTGTAAAGACGACTCCAGTAAAATACAGTTTTCAGCGTTTGTGTACACCGTACAGTCATCTGCAAATAGATCGCAGGACGACGAAAGATGCAAAGGTAGATCGTTAATATATATGGCAAATAATAGAGGGCCAAGAATAGAGCCTTGCTGTACTCCAATATTGAAGGTAGTGGTTTGAGGCATAGATTTATTATGTGATACTACTTGCTTTCTGTTTGATAGAAAAGATGATATTAGAGTGACTACATTAGGGCCAATTTTCATTGTCTCAAGTTTTTTAAATTAAAATAACGTGGTCTATCATATCAAATGCTTTCTTGAAATCAATATACACAATTCCACATAGACTGTTGTTGTTTATATTCTGGTGCCAATTTTCTATCATGTTTGTTAGGGCCGTATGGCAAGAATATTTTGGTCGAAATCCTGATTGGCTGTCAACAATAACCTTGTTGCGAACTAAATACTGTAATGTTACTTTAGGGATGTGTTTTTCTAGTGGCTTAGATAGTGATGATAGTAAGGAAATATGTCTGTAATTGTTCGGGAGACCATTGTCCAATGAAACAGATTTAAGAAGAGGGTACACTTTAGCGATTTTGAGAGCTGATGGAAAGTGGCCTTTGGTGAGACACTGATTATATACATAGGTTAGTGATGCACAGATCACTGGCGCAGCACAACAGAGAATGCGGTTGCTGATTCCATCTAACCCAGATGAGGTTGCAAGGAGAATTAGGTATTGAAGCCTTCAACTGGTCTATGTCAGTTTGAAAACAATTACTGAATTGGTCGCATGTAATATGATTTGATGGTAAAGTTATACTTGTTTGTCAAGGTGTTAATTGCCTTCTATATATCCTTACTATTTGTTTTATCCATTACTAAGTTCTTAAAGTAATTTTTCTTTTCCCGTCGTATGTTATATTGAACTTTGTTTCTAAGAGTACGGTATGCAATGAGATCCCGCTTTTTATGTGCTTTATCTCTGTCTCTCATAATTTTAAGTATTTCCTGGGTGATCCAAGGTGGCTTGACGTGGTATTTTACTCGAACTTCCTTGACTGGCACATGTCTATCAAAAACATCAATAAAGGTTTTCATCCAGAATTCCAGAGCATCATCCGGGTCAGGAAGCTAATAAACATTGTCTAGAGGTGAACTGAGCAAGTCCTGTAAAAATGCGTTTTGGTTGAAATTTTCTAAACTTCTATATTTTACACTTATGTGTTTATGTTTAGGAGTTTTAATTCCTTTTTAGACCACGTGCATCATATTGGGTAGTGATCGCTCATTGCACAATTGGGTACGGTGCATTCTATGGTGTTGTCTGAGCAAGTTACATAAATGTGATCTATGACTGTTGAAGATGACTTTGTTACTCTAGTAGCTTGTTGTACTATTTGTTGGAAATTGTATGATGCAATTATATTTCCCCATATTATGTTGGAGTTGTTGGTGTCAATGTTAAAGTCTCCGAGTAGTATAATATCCATCCCAGAAGCGAAAATTACATCCATCATGGTAGTGAAGTTTTCATACCAGACGTGTCCAGCACTGGGATTTCGATAGAGGTAGCCAATTATCAGGGGTGCGCGGTGTTGAAGTTTTAGCTCTAACCAAATACATTCTATTTCGCAATTTTCAAAGTCTAGCCTACGCTGAGCATTTAGTAAATTAGAAACATAGGTTACTATGCCTGTCTCTTGTTTCCTGAAGATATATGTGTTGATAGAGATAAATGTGTGGGGAGAGATAGATGTGTAGGAAGATATATGTGTTGATAGAGATAAATGTGTGGGGAGAGATAGATGTGTGGAGGAAGATATATGTGTTGATAGAGATAAATGTGTGGGGAAAGATAGATGTGTGGAGGTAGATAGATGTGTGGAGGAAGATGTATGTGTTGATAGAGATAAATGTGTGGGGAGTGATAGATGTGTGGAGGAAGATATGTGTTGATAGAGATAAATGTGTGGGGAGAGATAGATGTGTGGAGGGAGATAGATGTGTGGAGAAAGATATATGTGTTGATAGAGATAAATGTGTGGGGAGAGATAGATGTGTGGAAGGAGATATATGTGTTGATAGAGATAAATGTGTGGAGGTAGTAAGATGTGTGGAGACGAACAGTTGTGTTGAGGGAGATAGATGTGTGGAGGGAGATAGATGTGTGGAGGGAGATAGATGTGTGGAGGGAGATAGATGTGTCGAGGGAGATGGTTGTGTGGAGGGAGATGTATGGGTGGTGAGAGATAGATGTGTGGAGGGAGAGTGTGTATGGAGGAAGACAGATGTGTGGACGGTGATGTATATATGTAGGAAAATAGATGTGTGGAGGGAAATTGATATGTTGAGTGGGAGATATGTATCAGGGAGAAAGATTTGTACAGGGAGAGATATGTGTGGAGAGAGATTGTGAGGCCAGTGGTGCATAGAGGAACATAGATGTGTGTGGGGGTGAGATTGATGTGAAGGTTGAAAGATGTGCGAGGTGCCAGTGATAAGTCGATGACAAGAATGAACTTTATATGAACGGGGTACGCAGGTGAGTCTAACAATGTCTCTGCTCTTCGATCGTATATCGTTTCTTCTTCTGTGTTTATCTGGAGTTTTTTTTTTTTCAGATGTAGTTACGGTGAATTGTTATTCACACTTGGGCCTAGACTCTTAGGCTAACACATCCGACATTTGCGTGCGTTTTTAGAGCAGGTTAGCATTCTTGGGGAACTCTCACTTTTATGGTGGCGTCCATATCCCAGCTGGGCAAGTTAGAGCGGTCGAATACTTCACGATCAGCCCTCATGGGAAGGCAGGGACAGTCCATGGGCATTATTTGTCATCCAGGGAGGCTTCCATAGTTGCAGATCCGACACATGGCGCCCTGGTGTACATGGTTTCATTCATACATCTGTGATGAATCATGTGGACATTGAGGTGTGAATGAGGGTAGAATGATGCACAGTGGAGAGATGTTTGTTGCATGATTGAGATGTATCAAGAAGATATATTGGTGGGATGCTAAAAATATATCGAAGAAAGAGAGGCACATACACACCCAGACAGACAGAGAAAGAGAGAGAGAGAGAGAGAGAGAGAGAGAGAGAGAGAGAGAGAGAGAGAGAGAGAGAGAAAGAGAGAGGTCCGATAGATAAATTAGATAGAGAGAGAGAGAGGGAGATACATAGAAAGAGAGAGAAAGAGACAGACAGAGAGAGAGAGAGAGAGAGAGAGAGAGAGAGAGAGAGAGAGTGAAAGAAAGAGAGAGAGAGAAAATATGAAAGAGATAGGGCGTGAAGGGCATTTGTAGCGTAACTGAGATGTATGAAATCCGATAGATATATTAGAGAACGAGAGAGAGAGAGAGAGAGAGAGAGACAGAGAGAGAAAGAGAGAGAGAGAAGAGAGAGAGAGAGAGCGAGAGAGAGAGAGAAGAGAGAGAGAGAGAGAAGAGAGAAGAGAGAGAGAGAACGAAACTACGAAGAAGGACCGCTTTTTGGCCCCTCTTGCATTGGGCCTTCCAACCACTCGCCTTTCTCACAACAATCATCTAATGTGCATGTCACACTCACAGAGAGAAAACAGCTTGTATTTATGTACTGTTATGTGTTGGTGTGAGACTTTAGGCACACTCACATAGAGAAAACAGCTTGTGTATATGTACTTGTATGTGTTGGTGTGAGACTTTAGGCACACTCACATAGAGAAAACAGCTTGTATATATGTACTTGTATGTGTTGGTGTGAGACTTCAGGCACACTCACACAGAGAAAACAACTTGTATATATGTACTTGTATGTGTTGGTGTGAGACTTCAGGACATAGGACATATGGTGCTAAACCCAATTTGTTACAGACCACTCCTCACAGGCTGGCGGATGTGGTCAGTATCACCCAGACCACCTTTATTTCCCAAGTCATTTCCTGGTACCCACTTTCAGCTGGGTGCGTCTGGCAGCGCTGGTTAAATTATAAACCTGCGCTAATACGGATTCGAACCCAAAACGTTTGAACGGACAGGCGGGAGTCTAGCCACTATACCACTGGAGCTGCCCTGCACAAAGTACCCCGATTCTTAAACATTGTTCACTGGGCTAGTATTATGAATGTAGTATTCAGTTGTTACTTTCTGAATCTGATCTCCATTTATGGAAGTAGTATACTCATAGCCAAACAAAAAGTCTGTATGGAGCAAATTCGTTTCGATTCGATTACACCCTTATCCCTACCCCGTTCCACCTCAAGGAGAAGTTATGGAAGGGTCCATCACCGGCTCAGAATGAACATCTGCCCATGGTTTTACACGCACCGTCTTATCAATCCGAAGGTGATTGTTGTTCATATCGGATAATGGACTGGAGCGAACAAAATTGAATGACGAAAATGGGAAGTGGGGTTATTCGCAGTTATGGCTTAAAAGTTGTTAATATGGTTGCAGATGTGTTCTTGTATAATGCAAGGCAACATTTCTGCGATATGTTAACCCATGGCAAACACGGGAAGTCGCTTCAGACGATTACTTCCAATTCCAATTTAAAATAAAATTTAAAGAAATTCAAAATTCGGTCCCTTTAAACCTGCCTCCTGAGCTTTGTTTATTGTTGAGATCCGTGGTTGTGTGGACTGTTAGTCCTAATTCGTACTTTTGGTATTGGTTCCGCTCTGTTTGTCGGATGCGGTTGTTTTTCTGCTGTCTGGTTATTGCCTTCTATCTTATGTTGGTCCTGATAAAGACGGGTCCTTGATCGGGCCTACTAGGTTCCGCAGTCTTTCTTTTGTTGGTTTCTTACTCTTCTTAGCACTACTACGTGCTGGTTGTTTCATGTGTTGTCCTCACCGGGATTGGCCCCGGTCATGTCCAGTACTCATAAGGACATGATGTTGGCAAAGGCAGGGAGTTCAAGTGCAAGACTCAAGTTGTCTCCCACCCCCCACCCCC